>RJWH01006501.1:0-53711 GCA_004363575.1 Solenodon paradoxus
CTGAAAACTCAGTAAATGGGCAGATGGGTGCCCCTGGCGCAGGAGGGGTGGGGCGCAGTCCACAGACATCCCGTTGTCCCGGTTCCATCCTGGGACCGGCGGGAACAACCAGAGTGAATAATGAAATTAATGGGGTGCTGCTTCTTCCTCCTCTCCCTGCTCGACTGCCTGCATGCCTGCCTGCACCTTTCCTTTAAAACATTCTCACAGGTGTTCTCTCGTGTTGCTTATCTCTAGTATACAAAGGGTGAAGACAGGAAAGAAGATATCATTAAGTTTTTCAAATACCGGGGTACGTGGCCCCACACTTAACTTTTATCCTTCCCTTTTCATCACCAGATTAGAAGTCCCATTTCTTAGTATTTCTTGGGTGTCAGTGTTACTATGGACAGAGAACATTAGCCACACCTTGGAACATTAGCCTTTATTGTTTGAAGTAGGAGTATATCGCACTCATTTCCCTAAAGTGAAGAGAGTTCCAGGTACCTGAACGAAGCCAGAAGCTTGGGCTGGGTTTAAAACTCAGATCACTGTGTTTGTATCCGATATGTTGTTGGACTGGAGATGTTAAATGCAGAATGACATAGGAAGCAAGTTTTGCCTTTGTTGACATGACAAAGCACACGGAGAAACTTCCTTAACCCCCCCCCACGTGCCTAAAATTCATGGAGATAACCATTTCGTTAAAACCTTTATAATAGACATTTCAGAATGTAAGAAGCAGTGTCTGCATTTCTAATCTCCAAGTGAATGGTTTCTCACAGGTTAGCTTTAAAATTCTAAAATAAGTGCTAATCTGGTGCACCCTGGTGGCCTAGCAGATAAGGTCACTGGATGCAGAATACGTACAACCCGAAAGATCCTGGTCCATGTCCCAGGGCCCGGAGAACAAACAAGATGACCGACCAAATACAGGCTTATTCCTCTTCTCTCTGCCTGCCTGCCTCTGCTCACCTTCATTCCTGCCTGCACCTTTCCTTGTTTTGTTTTAACGAAGCAGGAAGGAATGAAGAAATGTAAGCAGGCAGGCAGGAAGACAGAGAAGGAAAAAGCGTTGATTTTTATTGTTCATCTCGATTGCCACCCGCTTCCACCCAGGGGTATGTGGTCTATTCTCCTTCGGTGATTAACCTAGCTGCCGCTCCATCGGGAGTTGCCAGCACACCCTTAAAAGTTTCTTCTCACTACCTTTCCTTGCAGTATAGAATACAGAGAATACACATGTTCACAGACTGTTCCCTGCAACTCGTCAACAACAGGCTTGAATGGTTAAGTT
The DNA here is from genome assembly GCA_004363575.1 of Solenodon paradoxus. Lineage (NCBI taxonomy): Eukaryota > Metazoa > Chordata > Mammalia > Eulipotyphla > Solenodontidae > Solenodon > Solenodon paradoxus. The sequence continues at coordinate 1,277 of RJWH01006501.1, forward strand.
TGGTGGGGGTCAAATGACCTATGTGGATTTCCAACTGGCGAGAGAGGCAGGGTCCCTGAACCCCATGTTGTTCAAGGATCAACTGTGTATATAATCACAAAATGCAATTTTGCTCCAGCCTGCCAACCCAAATCCGATTTCACTTTTCCACTGTCAAATTACCAGCCAGCAGGAAATTGTCTTTTGGGGCATGTTAGGGTTATTGATACGATTCAGATTTTGTGACTCTCTCTAGGACAAACTTTATTATGCATCCAGTACAACAATTGTGATCCAACATCCTTGTCAGAAACACCTAGCTCTGTATTTAGGGTAAGTGGCCATTTTCCGTATTATTCCTTTTTATTCAGAGGTTTGTTTACTCCCATTCCTTCTTCTGATAAACATTGAGGGAGACACCTCTGTCCAGTGTTGCCAGTGGCTGGCTTGCGGAGGGATCCACAGTGGGGGAGGGGGCCGGAGGAAGAGAGGAGGAGAGATCAGTAGGGAGCAAATCATAAGTCTCATTTTGCATCCCTTGACATGCGCACGCAGAAGAAGATGCCCATGAAGGTTCTCCTGCATACTTGATGTCCAAATGGAGATTTGGCGGATGAATAGGAGTTTACTGGGGATGAAGGAGACCAGATAGGAATGGACTTAGAGCAGTACATTGGGAGACCTGGAACTGTGCAACTGGGGTTTGTGGCATTAGTCTGGCAGCATGGAAGAGGGGCTCAGGGTTGCAGAAGGGGTGAGGCAGAGAGGAAAGAAGAGAGTCTTCAGAAGACTGGGCCCCAAACCCAAACTGAACATGATAAAATCTAGTAAATAGAGGAGGAGACAGCCTCCACAAACCAGTGGACCCATGGAGTGTGGAGAATGGAGTGCAGATGGGAGAGAGGGGGATGGCCCTGGATGGCTCACCGCTTGAGAGACATCAAGGGTATGTAAGGCCAGAGATGGGAACAGAAGTTGTCTATACCTAAGAGGGAATCTGGCCGTGTGCATGACTACTGACACCCAGTGATCATATGTTCAGCAGCCAGAGGCTCTGTGGAAAGTTGATGTATCTTGGGCAGTAACCTTTAGCACATGTGGCTATTTAAATGTAAGTCTTCAATCCATGGATAAACCCACATTGGAGAATCACACAGCATGAAGGAGGGAAATTCATTGTATGAGGGAGACATACCATGTTCATCAATGAGCTTTCTCTTGTCAAAGTTCCCTGCATAAGTGGGCAAAGTGTTTCTTACATTCACAAGCCCATCTGAAACCCCCTTTTAGTGGGTGGGAGCCATCTCCATGGCCCAACCAAAGGACTTCCTGAGCAAGGCAAGCTGTCACTTTACTTTTTAAGCAATTTCAGGTTTAATGGGGGTCACACTTTTACAATCACCTTATCTTAACAAAGTCAAAGACAGGATGATACAAAACCTAAATGGGAGGTCTGTGAACAAGAAATTTTGTTTGAATAGAATGTTTGCCCACCTTTATGTCTTTTTTTTCTTTTCTTATGTGAAGATCTAATTGATTGATTATAACCTTTTTATTGTTTGTTTCAGACTGCACGTGGTTTTGTCAAACAATAACTTTATGAGTAGTCTCACTCCACTTACCATCCCTACCGACATGCAGGTAGTTGTTTTACTGAACAGTGAAGAATGTTTAAAATAAGGGCCCTTGGGGAAATTTGGAAGCTGTTTGGAAATATCATACTGAGCAGTCTTTGTTAGTTTGGGGATTCACTTTTCAAAGCACTTCATAGAGACATAGAAAGCAATTTCTAAACCAAAAAAAAAAAAAGATTTTATTGTGCTCTCACTTCCAAAATAGACTTTTTTCCTCAAAAGAAGGGAAGCAGGATCATCGAAATGTAACTTATCTTGGATATTTGTAGGATCTCACTAACGTAGCTTTAAGACAGAAACCTTCATTTTTCAAAGAAAGTTGCAGGCAGGAATGAAGGCGAGCAGGCAGGCAGAGAAAAGCATGAAGCATTTATTTTATTGGGTTGTGCCCCCCGTCAGTCCCAGGTCTCAAACCTGGGTCCTTAGGATGTATGTGGACTCTTGTCTGCTGGTCCATCTGCCAGGCCACTGGAGCGCACCCAGAAAAATTTTCATTTTCTCAGAAGTTCCCTGGAGAGGGGCATCCTGGTAGAGTAGTTGTTTGGTCAAATGCCTCTGGCCAAAGCACAGTCTGCATACATCACAAGGACCCGGGTTCAAATCCTGAGCCAGTAACAACGATCAAGATGTACAACTAAATAAAGATCAATTATTGCTTCCTCCTCTCTCCTACCTGCCTACTTGCCTTTATTCCTACCTTCACTTTTCCTTTTTTTAAAAAAAGGAAGCTCTCTAGCGAAATCCTACCACTGGCATCTAAATAAAAGAAGGATATATTTCCCCCAACCCTGGGTCTGCACCTTGGCCATTTCACTGGTGTTTCTTTGAGAGTGAACACATTTTCAGCTCTGCCCATCATTCCTTCTTTGTTATCCTCAGAGAAGGCATAGATAGGGAAGCAGGAGCTGGAATGGGTTTCAGTATCTCAGGGCTCCAAACCCCAGCTTCAGCCTCCCAGTTGGGGTGGAGTGTGGACCCCAGAATTCCCAGTTCCCAACATGTCTGAACCAAACAACTCTGTGGAAAAGTTTCTTGAATGTGAGTCTAGAGGGATTCCAGTCAGTGTCAAAAAGACACGTAACCCATGTCGTCGATGTCATTATTTCTAGGTTGGAATACCCCAAGTGACCTCTGCACATTTTGCCGGTGATTCAGTCTTGCTGTTCGTAATTAATGGAAAAGTCTACCAATATAATCACAAGAAGAATATGTGGAGAGAGGTTCTAGGTATGTGTGTGCTGTGTGCGGGGCGTGTTTGAGTTTAGACATCAGAGAAAATGCACATAATTTCGGCAGTACAAATAATACGGCCTCTTGGACATCCTCCTCCAGATGTGAGCTTTAAAACCGAAGTGAAAACTGGCCTGAACTCCCATATATCAGGGTAGGGACTTAATGTCTCCTTGGGGATTGGACAAACATGCTTGGTCTGCTGGAAGCAAGCCAGAGCCTTGTGCTGGACTGGATGTCAGGGAGCATCCTGGTGGAGCTAAGAATCTCTCCCAGAGGCCTGGTGACAGCAGAGTGATGAGACTCTCAGCCCCTCGGATGGTCATGCATCACTGACAAGAGGGACACTAATAAGAGCATGTCATTAGTCAACTTCATCGTTGTGCAAAGGTCACTGAGCGTCACCACACACTCCTGGGCAGTGGAGCCTCCTGCATACTCGGGCTGTGTAGTGCAGTGCGTGGGGTGGCGAGGGGGCCCTGTCATCTCTGTGGTCCGTTGTGGGTCAGAATGTCCTTTGGCGAGGTGTGACTAGTCTACATTGGGCGGAGGGAGCAGTTGAGAAGGGAAGATTTGTAGAGACACAAAGGAGAGGAGCCCTGACGTGGGAGAGAGGAGGCTATTAGCTTTAGAAGATCATCTTCCTTGAAAAAAGGCATTGCTTTTGTAACCGTGCATGCGCAAGTGTTTCGGGGAGTCCTGGGGGTCTGAGGGGCCCCTGACACGAATGCGGGGCCTTGGGCTTTGCGGGGCCTGTGCCTGTGCTGGGAGCCACGGGGCAGTGCCTTCGTATCTTTTTGATATTTATTGAGAGGGAGGGCTCTGGCAGAAATGAAGGCCAGGAGGCAGGCAGGAAGAGAGAGGAAGAAGAAGCAGTTGGTTGAGCTGTTCATTTTCCTTTCAGCTGTAGAGCACGAGATTTCCCATGTTTCTGGGGACAATTGTTGTTACGGGAAACAGGTGGCTTGCTCGGTGAGTACAGCAGTCTTTGTTCCCTCTGCTGTGAACACAGATCATTCAATTGCAGATGCTCATGAGGACAGTGTGAACCTTCAGGGCTGGGACTCTGTGGGTCTCGGGCAATGTCATTACCTCAAGGTTCACAAGAGAACTTGAGATGAGGGAGGGACTCTGGAGTTGTTCCGTCTCAACAGGTGGACACACCTGAATCTGTCCATTTTTGTTATTCTAAGAGAAAGCAGGAAGGAAGGACGAGGAGGAAGAAGCATTTTTATTTGTTTACTTGATTTTGTTGGGTTGAACCTAACCTGAGTCCTTGGGCTTCACGGGGTCTAAGCCTTAGCTGTTGACTTAGTGCCTGAGCTGCCAGGGGACTCCTTTCATATTTAAGAGAGGAAGGAAGGAGAGAAGGAAGTTGCTTGTTTATTTTTTCATTCATTCATTCAATCATGCATTCATTCATTCATTTTGGTTTTTCCCCTTGGCCTTGGGTCCTTGGGCTTTACATGGTCCACAGTCCAGTTGTCTCTGCCATATGAGCCAGAAGGGGGTGCCCCCATCTTTTTTTCACTAAAAAGAATTGTTTTTCTAGAAATATGTAGACCCTGCAGGAAATTGAAAATATAATAGAGTGCCATCCAGCCTCCCCACAGCTGCCTCCCACAGTGACATCTAACATCGCTATAAATCAGACACGACCAGGAAATGGGTGTGGACACATCGTGCATGTCCAGTTCTGTGCATTTGGTCACTTGTGTGAAGTCACAGGTCCACCCCTACCATCGAGACACAGGGCCACTGCACTACCCCAAAGCTCTCCCTACCCCCCAGCCCTCACCCTGCCTCTGACCTCTGGCAGCTGCCTCCCTGTTCCCCATGCCTACAGTTTCATCATTTCAATAATGTGATACAAATGGAATCGTTCAATAGGGGACCTTTTGTAATTAGCTTTTCTCAACAAAATTCTCTGGAGATTCAGCCGTTCATGTGCTTGGTCGTGAGTCACTTCATGAAGTTTCAGTCCCCGCAGGCTCCACCACACAACCTCGGTGTGCAGGAGACCCCACCGTCCACACGTTGGGTGATACTGTGAAGTCGTACCACAGTGACGAAATCGCCTAATGACGCGTTTCTCAGAATGGGCCCCCATCGTTACGTGGCAGTGGAATTCTGTAGTCCGTTCCTTTTTTATTGCTGAGTGATACTCCATGGTGTGCACTTGCTAGAATGTCATCTCCACTTGATGACAATTAAAAGTAAAGCTGGAGAGAGAAGGAAGATGGCGGCCTGCTAGAGACGAGGTTCACTTACCCCCACGGAGCAGCGAGAAATGCAACTGCTTCCAGAGTGACAGGTGCAGTGGCTACAAGGACGGTGGCTTTCGTGATGACAGGGTGGGCAAAAGTGTACCAGTGCACAGCCACCGAAGATTTGGGACTCGGTGTAAGAGCCCTGGTGGTGGGGTCGCGGTGTGGGAATTGGGGAAAGGCTGAAGACCTGGTGCAGGACAGGCAGGACAGCCAGGAGCAGTCCCTGGCTGGCAGGGAGATACGGATCAAAAGCAGCGACGATATACCACCTTGCACCTGAAAGACTGACTATTATCCTACACTTCTGCTCTGTGGATGCAGCCCCTGGAGATCAGTGTGGACATTCCTCAAAAAGTTGAAGATGGAAATCCCATATGGTCCCACCATCCCACATTTGGGCATCCACCCAAAAGATACAAAAATACTTATCTGCAGAGATGCATGCACCCCCATGTTTACTGCAGCCCTGTTCACAGTAGCTAAGACCTGGAAACTACCTCGGTGCTCAACATCAGATGATGGATCAAGAAGATGTGGTTCATTTACACAATGGACACTACACAGCCCTGAGAAGAGAGGAAACCCTGTCATGTGATCAACCTGGATGGAACTAGAGGGGATGATGCTAAGCAAAATCAAAAGAAGAAAGAGAGACCAGATGACCTCACCCAGAGCTGGAATATGAAGAGCCAAAACAAAGGAACAATAAACAAAACCAACCCTCGGACACTTGCAATGGAACTGGGGTGACCAATAGGTGTTGTGGGGACAAGTGGTGACAGAGCGCATGGAAAATCGTGACGGACACTTGGTGGCGTGGTGGAGGGCAGGTGTGCTGACGTATCCTAGGGATGGGGAATTTATACATATGAAGTTGTTTTAATGTGTGGAATAATTTGTACAACAAAAAATATAAAGAAGTAAAGCTGCCGGTGTGCCCTGGCGGGGAAGTGTTGGGCCCTCTGCCTCTGGCCAAGTGCGGTCTGTATAACATCCCAAGCTCCCAAGTTCACACCCTGGAGCAAGAACTGGAAAATAAAGTGCTGCTTCCTCCTCACTCATTGCCTACCTGCCTACTGGCCTCCGTTCCTGCCTGCAACTCTGATAAAAGGAATAAATAAAAGAAATCTGCTGTGAACACCTACAGCTTTTCACAGCGACGTAATTTTTCATTTCTCTAGGGTAAATTCCCGGGAATGTGATCACTGGCGTCTGCCTCCTTTTCCAAATGTAGTGGGCATGTAATGTAGTGTGTGCTTTAGTGTACAACTTGTTGATTTGACACATTATCAGAGACAATGAACGGAGGGAGGGAAGGAAGAGACATTCTCATCTATTTGTTTACTGTGGTGGGTTCAAGCCACCCCAGTCATGAGCTCAGGTCCTCGGGCTTTCCATGGTCCTCACCTCAGCTGCTGGCTTAGCACCTGAGCTATCAGGAAACACTCCAGTTAGATGCATTTATGAAATGCAATGTGATCTCCACCCACCAGTGTTAGATAACACCACATTGCCTCCCAGTTACTAGTTCTTTCAGAATAATTCCACTGAAGTTCATGGTACGGTATTGTTGTCTCTGATTTCTATGTGGTGCATTAGATACCAGAAGTTATTTGTCAACTTGTTACAAGCTTATCCCCTTAAACATCTTCCCTATCCCATTGTGCTTTGATGGCATAGTGGTTAGGTCCACGACCTCCAGATCAGCGCAGTCCATGTACATCCCAAGGACCCGGGTTCCCGCCCCCAGGCTGGGGTTAACAGCCATGAACAACTAAATAACAATAAATTAAAAATGCTTCTTCCTCTCCCTGCATGCCTGCCTGCCTCTGCTACCTTTCATTCCTGCCAGCAGCGTTCCTTTAAAATATTTTTTAAAAGACCTCTTCCCCTATCCCCATCCCCACGCTGTGTCTTCTTTTCACGAGACTTTTCCTGTGTGTCTTTTTCCAGGGTATAAATGACTTGATTTTTGCCTATATTAAAGGAGATGTGATAGCTCAGACCAGTATATATTACTCAGAGGACCAGGGAAGCAGTTTTGAGGGGTACCTCTTCAATAACCAGGTACGTTCAATTTGGCAAGGAAGGGAGCGTGGGAAGACCCACTGTACAGTTGGAGTCATTCACCATCCACAGGTGAATACAGGCTTTTCTATCTTTTTAAAAATGGGGGTGAAGTAAGGGAGCAATGGGCAGTGACGAAAATTTCAGGACAGAGGAATTGACGAGGTAAATGGGCATTTAGAAAAAGACATATTTCCGGAGGGAGAGGAGAGATCATAATAGAATTTTCCTTCATTTTAGCTTATTGTGTAATTTAACGAGTTCAATGTGTAAATAAGCACGTGTTTGTAAGCCATCCTAGTGATCGTTCTGTGGTTTTGGTTTTGTAGAAGCAAATGTTCGGGACTCTGGGCGGCATCTTCTTCTTTCACTCTCTGTCTCAGGTCGGGCTGCTGGTTGTTGACAACAACTACGTGAGTAACTTAGGACTAGGAAGATCAGCTTCAGTGATACTTCTCCAGCCAGGTTTCTGTGAAACCCTCACACTTAGCTGTGGCCTTCTGAAATCCAGCTGGCTCTTCCTCCACCCATCTATCCACTATCCATCCATCCATCAGCCCGTCCAGCCACCCGCTCGTCAGTCACTCCTCCACCCGGCTAGTCATCGTCCAGACACCCAGCCTCCAGCTATGCACGATCCACCCATCTGTCCTTCCATTTATCTCCTTAGCCTCCACGCACCGGCTTGTCCACTCATCCAGCTACCTGCTCACCCGTTCATCGTGTCGCAGTCCATTTATCTAATTATCTGTTCATCCATGCATACCTTCACTTATCTGTCCACTAGTCCGTCCCTCCCTCCCTCCCAACTATCATCTTTCCACCCACACACTCATACACTCACCCAGTCACCCCTCTACGCATTCATTCCCCCAAATATCCGCTCACCCACCCGCCCATCATCCACCACCAGCTGTGCGCCCCTCCTCCCGCTCCCTGGATCGCTGCCTGCCCTCCTGCCCCCACCCAGTTTCTCCTTCAGTCATGCCCTCGGCAGCCTGCAGGTAGTATGTGGAATGTCCCAGCACCTTGCTGAGCAAGGTGTACTGTATGGAGCCCCCGTGGCACACAGGTGACTTCAGGTGCCTCAGGTGAAACTCGTATGGTGACTTTCATGTCAGAAAATCAGCCCATGAAACCCGTGACCTCACGGAGGTCTTTCACGATGGGACTAAGTTAAGAAGAGGAGTCAGCCCATGTCACTTGCGTTTGAACAAAAAGGGGTTGTCAGGAAAAAAAGACAACGGTACCCCAGTACTGCAAACACTGAGTAGGGGAGACCCATCTTCAGGAAGATTCTAGAAGGTGGGCTGATACTTGGGGCTGAAAGCCTTGACCCCTGACTGCATGGTTGGTCTGGTTCCCACCCAGAGTCCCTCACGAGCACCAGCTGCCAGGGACACCCCACCACTCTGGCAATGCAAGACCATCGAGGCTGAGCAGGCCTGCTCCGGCTGACAAGCCGTCCGTGAGTCTTCAGACCCAAGCACAGGCGGTCACAGAGACTCGTCCTCATGGGCATCCGTCCCGGAAGGCAGCTGCCCGCTCCGCCACGCTCGGGCCATAGCTGGTGCTCTGGAGCCAGGCCCCGGGCCCGCCCGGGCCTGCTCGGTCAGAGGTGGTGGAACTAGCCCCTAGGCCACCCGGGTGCCCAGCCTTTGAAAATCAGGACCAGTGCAGTGCAGTGCATGTAGTTACTGCTACGTGGTGGTTTATGACCCAGGACTCAGCCACCTTTGTCTCCCAGGCCAGGTTCGCCTACTTATACCGTCCCCTGAATGAAAGTTTGGGGAGACCCTTCTTTTACAACCTGGACCTTCAAATCGTCATCACCCCAGGCCAGAAAGGCATCGTGCTCATCTGGGACTCAAACATTCTCATGGCCTCTCAAAACGCAGGTGAGCGCGGCCCAGGTTCGGGGTCCCTGCCGGGCAGGGAGGCACACAAGCCACCCTTTTTTATGTGTCAAGGGCACCCACAATCCCAGCCTGCTGTCAGCCCAGGGCAGGCCCAAGACTGACGCAGCCACTCGGGGAACCCCTTCCAGAAAGAGAGCTGGCCCATTCCTTATCCATGTGACCATGTCACGTGTCATTACGTCTCAGCAACAGGCCGCATCTGCAACGGTTCCCCCAGGCGTGCCCTGTCGGAGGCTCCCCCATCTAGGTGTGTGTCGACATGGTGACACATACAAGGGCTGACATTTGCCAGAAGGTGTCCCTGTCATCTAGCGCAGCCAGACCGTAGACTAGTCATTTTGTCACGGTCACGCCTCGAGAGGCAGAAAGAGTTGCTCTTGCAAACTCAACCCATCTCATTCCAAGGAGACTTCCGGCAGCTGCATTCTCTTGTTCTCCTGCAGGAAGCACATGCCTCCTGTTCAGCATCATATCTCACGGCTCTCTTGTTCTTGATCCCCTGGGTAGCGAGCCCAGGGACCTAGTGGGCGGCAGGAACAGCCTGATTTCAGCAACCCGGGCTTGGGCCTCACGGTTTCTCCCTGCTCTCTCACAGGTCAGGACTTCGCCTCCGTCATGGTGTTGTTAGGCCAAAATACAATGTATTATTCCATCGCTCAAGCCAGAGTCACCATCCGCAGCATCGCAGCCAGTGAGTGCTTGCCCTCCCAGTAGCTTTCCAGAAGAGTTGCTTATCTGTCTGACTAACCCTTGGCTAACCCTTGACCTGAGGGAGCCAGCCCAGCCCAACCCCAGAGCAGACAGTTTGGCGACCCATTCTAGGAAACATTGGGAAGACACTTGTGCTCCTGCCAGCAAGGAAACGTCATGTCAGTGGGTAGTTTTTCTCCCAGGGGCAGCCACCCAAACCCCCGCAAGGAGGGTGGCTCAGGACCTCGGACATTTATTACCTCCGGGTCTGGTGCCAGAAGTTTAAGATCACGGTGTCGGCGGGTTCGCACACCCTGTGAAGGTGTCAGGGCCAGGTCTGCCGCAGGCCTCACTCCTCCACTTGCAGACGGCTGTCTTCTGTCTGTCTTCCCAGCTCGTCCCTCTGTATGTCCGTGTCCTAACCCTTTTGTGAAAGACCAGGTGCAGGCAGGATGTAGGTGAGCAGAGGTAGGCAGGACAGAGAGGAGGACAAAGCGTTTTTATTCATTGTATCGAGTTGTCCATCGTGGTGGCCCTGTCGCAGGAACCTGGGACAGGAAGGCGGGTGCTTGGGCTGTGCTGGACTGCGCTCAGGGCCCTAGCCGCGCCCCCACCAGCCCATGCCCACATGTGGTCTTTGAGTGTTCTCGGGGCTCATCCACTCAGTCACACAGGTCAGGGCTTCAGTCCTTGTAATGTCTGAAAGGTGTCCCTTTGGGTGCATGGAGCACGATTCGCTTTTCCTTTCATCTGCGGTGGGCATTTGGGTCATGTTTGCTTTGGGGCTCTTCGCATGGTCCCCATACTTGCCGCGTGGCTGCGTGCACGTGCAGGCCCGCTTTCCTTCCCACCGGTAGACACTGCAGCGGGATGGCCGGGCCATGTGGCCACTCTCCGTGTGACCCATGGGAGAGCTGCCTCCGTCTTTCCACAGACGATGCCCTGCTGGATGTCCCGCTGGCACCGTGGGGGCGCCCCAGTTTCTCCACATCCTCCCTGATAATTGCTGCTGTCCGCCTTGTTCACCGTGGCCACTCAGTGGTGTCTCGTGGTGCTTTTGAAGTTTTTTAAAGGAAACGTGCAGAAAGAAGGCGAGTAAGCAGGCAGGAAGGAGAAGAGCGGGGAAGGGTTTTATTTCCTTTGTTTTCAGTTGCTCATCTTGGCAGTTCCCACTGCTCGCAGGATGTAAATCCAGGTCCGTGGGATGTACGTGGACTGCACCCACCCCCTGCAGTGGAATGCATTGCCCCCTTTCATAAAAGCTTTTATGGCGCCGTGCACCCCTGGGATATGCGTATCTGCCAGAGAACGAAACCATCTTGATTCATCAGTGGAGGGCTGGTTCAATAAGTTACGGTCCATCCGGGCGCAGGAACCCCCAGTCTCCCCCGTTCATGAACGTGAAAGGAGAGTAGTGTGAGGAATTCCTGAATATGAACCTACGTTGAAAAAGCTGCCGGCGAGGGTGTTTACTGAAATGTTAGCGGCGGTTACCTGTGCCAGGGGTCTGGGGTCCAGCGTGGCCCTCGACTTATTCTTGCCAATAAATCTTTATTGGAACACGGCCGTGCACATTCAGTGACTACGGCCTGTCGCTGCTTGAACAGAGTTGAATAATTCCAACAGATGTCCCATAACCACCAGCGCAGAAAATACTCACATCTGGTCCTTTACAGGAATATTTCGCTGACCTCTCATCTGTGTGATGCAGTTTCTTCATTAATTGTCTAGATCGTTTAATAGTTGTGTCCGTGGAAACAACCCTCTTTTCAATTTTGCTTTTGTCTTCTTTGTTTTTTCCTAGCTGAGATTGAGCTGGCAGTTTTCACGCAGGAGGATGTTTTGTATTACGGAAGCCTGGGCGTTCTGTCAGTTTCTGTAGTCGAAGTAGGTGAAGATCAAAGTAGGTTTGACTAAATAGTCTGTTCCCAAACTTCCATTCTTTATTCTGAAGAGTGCTCGTTAATACAATATAGTATTTTTAATAGCAGCAGTAATAATTCAACAATATTTACTTCATCTTAAAATGTCAACATCTGTTTCATATTCAACAATTCTAATAAGAAGCAGAAGCACAATTAAAGGGAGAGTATTGGCCGCTAAAACCCACAGTCATGAAAACGTGCCAGGTGCTGCTCTAGATGCCTTCCCTCTGTGACTTGTTTTTAAAGGACAGGCACAGGTGGAATGCAGGTGAGCAGGCAGGCCGGCAGGGAGAGGCGCAAGAAGCATTTATTTATTTTATTTACTTGTTTATATGGTTGTCGCCCCCGCCCCAGCCCGGGGACACTGTGCCGACCAGAGGTGGCAGACCCAACCGCTCCTCTGCCAGGGCACACCTGCTTCTCTCACTTTGAACCTCAACCCTCCTATTAAGAAATAGGCATGGCAGGCCCTGGTGACCTAGCGGGTAAGGCCACCCGACATAGTCCACATGCATCGCAAGGACCCGAAAGTGCTGCCTCCTCCCCTCCTGCCTGCCTGCCTGCCTCTGCTCACCTTCACTCCTGCCTGCACCTTTCCTTGAGAAAAAGTAGTTGGTCCATGGATTGTCCCTGTCGGACAAACAGTGGCGCAGGGAGGTAGATTCATCTGCCCGAGGTGACGGAGGTTGGAAGGAGAGGCTCCCATGTTCCCTGCCTCGCTGATTTCATCCTCGCGACAATCCATGAAGACGGTATCATCCGGTTTTCCAAGAGGGAACTGAAGGTCCAGTTTCTCTCTCTCCAAGGCCCCTTGACTTTAGCAGCTGAGGCAGAAAACTCCCCCAGGTTTGCCAGGTGCGAGGTGGACAGTCACCTTCCTTCCCAAACGTTGCCTGATGACAGGCTAGGACAGGGCCATTGGGTTAGGGAAGAGGCACAAGAACCGTCTCTTTGAGGCCCTCGCCTGACATTTCAACGACCAGTGTGTTCTGGTGTATCCTATACTTTGATCTGACTCGCCAAGAAGACAGGACCTCGACACCTAGAGGATTCTTTCCCGGGATCCTCTCTGACGAGCAAAGACCAAGTTTCCGTTATTAACGGAATGATCCAGGGGTGGGTCCAAAGGACATGTAGTGACTTTGCTCTCTGGAGAGGGACGAGGGGACGGACTCTTAACGTCTTTAACTCTGAACCTTAAGATACAATTTAAGTCTTCCCCAAAGCATTCTGATCTCTGATCTCATATATGATTGTTCTTCTTAGATTAAACGTGTAAATATCTGGTCGCCGCCAGCAACTGTGAGGTTCACAAACCTGGGAAGAGTTGAAATACTCATCCCACTGTATGATGACGTTTTTCGACTTTATGATTTCCAGAAGTGCATCCTGAATATGCAGGCAGTTCTCATGGACCCCATATATGAAATCAATTTTTGCCAAGTAAGTGATCATAGCTGTGGAGGTCTGTGGTCCTCAGACCTCTTTTATTTCTTTATTTTAAAGGAAAGGTGCAGGCAGGAATGAAGGTGGGCAGAGGCATCAGGCAGGAAGAGAGGGGAGGAAGAGGCGCTTTATTTATTGTACTTTGTTGTTCATCTTAGTTGTTTCCTCAGATGTTATGTGAACTGTACTAAACCACTATGCATATTTTCATGTTGTTTTAAAGGAAAGGAACAGGCAGGCAGGCAGACACATGGGAAGACAGAGGAGGGGAAAGCATTTATTATTGTTCACAGTGGCTGATTCCCGCCCCCTGGACATGGGACCTAAACCCAGGTCCTTGGGATGTATGTGGACTGCAGTCAGCGAGAGGTGGCAGACCTAACTACTAAACCACCAAGGCTCACCTGTTACACACTTTATTTTGCCTAAGGAAGGAAAAGAAGGAATAAGCATATTTTTTAAGGAAGAGAAGGAAGCACTTTTACTTACTTGTTTGTTTATTTTGGTAGTTCCCCAACCCCTGCAGTTGTCAAACCTGTGTTCCCTAGATCCAAGGTCCTTGAGTCTGACGTTGTCCACGCCCCAGTGCATAGTGCCTGAGCCACCGGGAGGTGACCTGTGACGTGTGTTTTGTAATCAGGAAGTCAAAGTCAACCAGCCTTCACAGATGGTCAGAAAATCTCTACTGTTCAAGAACATTAAATGAACTTTTTATTACAGTAACTTTATTTTTCACATTAAAATAAACTCATATATTTATATGTATTTAGATATGTCAGCACACCCTGCCCTCCACCACATCACCACGTGTTCTTCACCATTGCTCAGTGCGCTCCGCCACCACTTGTTCCCCCTGTCCTGTTCCCTATTGGTCATCTCAGTTCTGTTGCAAGTGTCCAAGGGTTTTGTTGCCTCTATTCCTTTGTTTTGTCTGTTCACGTTCTACCTGTGAGTGAGGTCATCTGGTATCTTTCTTTTGACTGGTTTCACTGAGCATCATCCCCTCTAGATCCATCCATGTTGATTCACATGACAGGGTTTCCTCTCTTCTCAGGGCTGTGTAGTGTCCATTGTGTATATGGACCACATCTTCTTCATCCATCATCTGACGTTAGATACTTAATGTAGTTTCCCATCCTTAGCTACTGTGAACAGGGCTGCAGTAAACATGGGGGTGCATACATCTCTGAGATGAGTGTTTTTCTATCTTTCGCGTAAACACCCAGAAGTGGAATAGCCAGATCATACGGAATTTCCATCTTCAGCATTTTGAGGAATCTTGACCCTGTTCTCCATAAGAGTTGCGCCAATTTGCACTCCCACCAGCAGTGTAAAAGTGTTCTCTTTTCTTCATGTCCTCACCAACATTTTTCTTCACAGAGTTTTGGATAGTAGTCAGTCTCTCAGGTGTAAGGTGATATCTCATTGTTTTGATTTGCACTTCCCTGATAACTGTGAATAGGGACATCTTTTCATGCTCCTGTTGACCATCTGTATATCCTCTTTGGAAAAATCTGTCTCCAGTTCCTCTTCCCATTTTTTGATTGTATTGCCTGTTTTTCTGTTTCTGAGTTTTATGAGTTCTTTGTATATTTTGGATATTAAGCTCTTGTCAGAGATAATGGAACGCAAATATTTTCTCCAAGTTAGTAGGGTTTTTTTTTTTTTTTCCTGTTTTGGTGATGTTTTCTTTCACTGTGAAGAAGCTTTTTAGTTTGATGTAACCCCTATTGTTTGTTTTTATTTTTGTTTCCCTTGATGTTGGAGTTCGGTCCCCAAAGGCATCCCTAAGGCTGATGTCAAGGAATGTCTTTCATATGTTGTCTTCCAAGAGTTTATGTTTTCTGCTCTTATGTCCAAGTCTCTAAGTCCATTCTGAATAAATTTTGGTGAATGGTGTTCAGGAGTGATCTAGCTTCATTCTTTTGCATGTGACTGTCTTATTACTCCAACACCATTTATTGAAGAGAATTTCCTTTCTCCATGTATGCTTTTGACTCCTTTTTGTAGATGAACTGATGACTGTGTGTCTGAGTCAGTTTCTGGTAATACTGTTCTGTGTCACTGAACCGTGCCTCTGTTACTATTACAGTACCATACTGTTTTGATCACTATCGCTTTGTGGTGTAGTTCATTGTCTTAGAGTGGAATCCCTCCAGATTTAGTTCATTTTTCTCATAAATCCTTTGGCTGTTTGGGGTCTTTTTTTTTGTTCCATACAAATTTTTAAGATGTTTTATTCTGTTTCCTGGAAATAAGCCCATGGGATTTTAATGGGGATTGCATTAAATCTTTATATTGTTTTGGGTAAGATGACCATTTTAAAGATGTTGATTCTTCCCAACCATGATCAAGTAATGTTTTTCCACCTTTTCGTATTCTCCATTTCCTTTAAGAAAGACTTGTAGTTTTCACTGTACAGGTCTTTCACAGCCTTTGTGACTCTACTCCAAGGTATTTTATTTTACTTCTATTTTTAAATGGTGTGGTTTCTTATTTCATTTTCTTCTGGTGTGTTGTTTGCATATGAAAATGCGACAGATTTTTGTGCCTGGGTTTTGTAGCCTGCCACTTCATTGTATTTGTTGATCAGTTTTAGCATTTTTTAAACAGGGTTTAGGGTTTTCAGTATATAAATCATGTCATCTGCAAATAATGATGCTTTTACTTACTGCTTTCCATTTTGGATTCCTTTTATTTCTTTTTCTTGACTAATCCAGTTCTTTCTTCTCTTCTCCTCCTCCCACTTTTTATGTTTGCTGTCTACTGTTTTAAGTGGGGTTTCTTTACACTTTATATAGCGTCCTAGTATTTTTTGTAGAGATGGTTTTGTGGTGATTATTTCCTTTAACTTTTACTTATCAGAAATGCTTTTTATCATTCAGATCTGAATTTAAATGTCAGGGAGTATCCTAGGTTGAAAATTCTTTTCTTTCAGCATTTTGGGTGTATCATGCCACTCCCTTCTGGCCTGTAGTTGCAGTTAAGAAATCTGCTGACAACCTTACGGGAATTCCTTTATATGTGACTCGTTTTTCTGTGAATGCTTTTAAGATCATCTTGTATTTTTGACATTTTGATGACACCGTGTCTATGCGTAGGTCTGCCTGCGTTTCTTTCATTAGGGACTCTTTGAGTTTCCTGCGTCTGGGGGCTGCTTCATTCTGCAGGTTGGAGAAACTTTCAGCTATTGTTTCTTCAAATACAGTTTCTGCCCCTCTTTTCTTTCTTCTGGTTCTGGAACCCCTGTAATGTGAATGTTGTTCATTTTGATGTTATCCCATAGGTCTCGAATGCGGTCTTTTCGCATTCTTTTATCTCATTGTTGGTGTCCTTGAGTGCATCCCTCTGCCCTGTCTTCTCCTCAGTGATACTTTTGGAGGCTTCATCCATCCTATTCTTGCATCCCTTGGTTGAATTCTTTAAGTCAGCTATTGTGTTTTTTATTTCTTGAGCATCTGTTTTGAGCCGCTGCATTTCTTCTCTCATTTTTGGTGGTTCTCCTTTTCTTCCTCTGCTGTTTGCTTGATTTCCATGAGCATGTTCATCACGGTTGCCCAGAATCCATGCTGAGGTGGTCTTTGTTTATTTGATCGCTACATTGAGACTTCCCCGGGTGTTTGACCGGACCCATCATTTCATGTGTCTTGCTCTGTGTCTTCGCTTTGTTTGGCACCCGCTGGTGATTCTGTTGGTTAGGTGTGCCCACAGTAATGACCTTGTGCAGGGTGTTGCAGGCACCGTGTAAGCAAGCCTAGGTTTTGGTTTGGACACGGATTTCTTGAGTTTCGTGATGTCACCACTGGTTGGATTTGTTGATGTTCTTATGTAGGCCCTCTGTTGTTGCCCGTAAGTTCAGTCTGTGAGGCTGGAGTTTGTGTGGGAGAGCCCACGTACAGAGCCTTCCCCAGCACCCCAGATCCCAACCACAGTGACCGCCTTGCTGTTGACAGTCAGCACTCAGTCTGCAGTTTCTCTTTCTCCCTCTGGAAGATTCTCTTCTTCCTTTAAGCCCGAGGGCAGGATTTCCGGTGGGTGGGTCCTGTGACTCTGGGGCAATATGGTGTGAGGGGTTGGAGGTGGGCTATTCCCCAGCTACCTTCCTGTTCTTCCAGAAGTTTAATTTTCTCACCGGTACTCCTGTTCAAACCTCTGGGACACTGGTCCTCCTGTCCTGTGCCTGGATCCGTGGGCCTTACATGGTCTGCGCCCCAGTGGCAGGCTCAGCGCCTGAGTCATCAGGGCGTGGTGAAAATGCCATTTCTTTTTCTCTTTTTTGCTCTTCATTTTAATTTCCCCCACTTTTATGGAGAGATGATCAAAGCTTGGAATTCATTTCAAGTGTACAGCACAATGACGTGACCTATGGAGATATAAACGTATGCCTCTGTGTATATATCACAAACTAATTCTCCCAGTCACTTTGATGAACCTCGCTATAGTAGTTACAATTTTCTATGAGGATGAAACTTGAAAAACTTGTCTCTTAGAACCTTTCCAATACGCAGTACAGTATTTTTTGCCACACCCCAGCCTGGTTCTCAAACCCGGGTCCTTGGGGTATATACGAAAACTATGTCCAGTGTCCTTATCTGCTAGGCCACCAGGGTGCGCCAGGAAACATCTCTTAATCAAACTCTTCCGGAAACCTCATCCCACCCCTCAAAGCTCCAAATCCCCCCAAATCAGGGATAAGTTCAACAGTGTGCTTAGACGACTCCAGGGGTCTCCGTGTCCTGTATCCACAAGGTCACACTCCCTCTGAGGACCGACCCGCAGAGAAATAACAGATCTGAACGTGTCCATATCCAAATGGCCTTTGGAGCCAAGACAGAAGAGCCATAAAGGAGTTCATTGATGTAGTAAAATACCCTGGTGCCCCGTGGAGGCTCACTGAATCGTCGGGGGTGCCAAGCACGTAAAGTCCAAGGCCCCGGGTTCACCCCCAGGGCGGAGGCGAAAAACGAAAATAAATGCTTCTTCCTCCTCTTCCTTCCTCTTTAAAAAATACAAAACATCCTTTTAGGTGGTGATGACACTAATAGATGGTAAGCAGAGGGCAGTGATTTTTCTATTATTTGCCATACTTGCCTCAAGAAAATGGTGATCCCCAGTGTGGGAGCCCATCACATCCCAAAGACACCGCGCACATACCCCTGAGTTCGAGTCCCAAGTCCGGGGGGGGAGCAACTAGAGATCAAGATGGTTCCTCCTCAAGAGAGAAAAGGTAGAGCGATTCTCTAGAGAACAGAACCCACATGGGAGCCCTGCAAGGATTTGGGCGACAGAAGTGAGAGCGTCAGGGCATGAGACACAGTGCGACAAAAATCTACGCAGGTCCCGACTGAAGGGAGCAAATAAATAAGGGGAGAGGAGGCCAGTCCCCTGCAGAGCACTCAAATCATAGACTACGCATCTCCCCTCCTGGAGGTGGGGCTGGAGCCCTGCCTGGGTGAGGGCTGGCCTCCTGACTCGCCTCTAAAGGACAGTCTGGAAAAGGGAAAGTAGCCACTTGACCTTGGGGAAACTGGCAGGCTCCACCTTACTCAGGAGATGAAGACCCACATCCAGTGCCGAGTCAGGTCCTCGACAAGACACCACCGTTTACCTGGTCCATGTTGCACCCCAGCCCTGGACTCAGCCCCCAATGGCAGGAAGCCGTCACCCATTGTCGGGGACTCAGGTGCATAAAGGACAGGTCGCAAGCCCGTGTCCTCACCTTTCACACCCTGCGATCAGCTGGGCTGAGAGCAGAGAGAGAACGTGTGTCCTCACAGAATGACGCCGCAACCATGTGAAAGCAGATGGGTAGGCTTGGCCCCTGGGTCACACCGGCCAGTTAAGGATGGTGGGCTTGGAGACCATGGCGCAGAAAAGAGCCAGTCGGCCAGCCTGAGTCTCCAAGGAAAGAACAATGGCCCCTTGGAGTCTTGCCTGACGGGATCTACCCCAAATCTGGGGGTTCCTGCCAGCAACCTGCCAGACAAACCACAGACCAAAGTGCCGGGGTTCTTCAAAGAGACACAGAAGTTAGATTGGTGTTTGAACCTCTGTAAGCCTTACGTCATAGCAACAGGGCCGTGCCTTGAGCGATCATTCTAGAACGAAAATGAAGGAAGCAGTAATTGCTCCATCGGTCAGGAGGAGGGAGAGTGGGTTGAGGGGTAGAGCGGATATTTCTGGAGAGAGGAGGGGCTGTGGTGGGCGGACCCTCGTGGTACAGGCGAAATCCCACGTGGGTGCCGATGCCTTGTCTCCTCTTTTGGGGAAACAGCCTTCAGTTTTGATGTCGCCATGTGTTTAAACAGGTGGAGCTTCTGCAAGGCAGCTTTGAAAACAGATTGTATGTCCTCGACATGAACGACAGGTTGGAGCTCACGGCCCTCATGATACCCCGGCAGGGCACATTGCCCATGCCACTGGTAAGGACCCCCCGTTTCTGCTGGACCCGTGGCTCTGACACGTGGCGTTTCCCCGCATGCTCTGCGGGCCCCATGCCCCGTGTCCGTCATCCGCAGACAAGGAGTCAAACTGGAGGGTGGGGGCAGGCACGTCTCCCCTCCCGCCCTCCAGGCTCCCAGGACACGTGGGTCCTGTGAACAGCTGAGCTGGCGGCTGCGCGTGTTCACATCTAGCTGGGACTTTCTTTGGTTTTTTGTTTTTTTATTAGTGACGTCTGTTATTTAATTCATGATGCTAAATTACGTTGAGGACAGTGATATTTTTGAAAGACAAGTTGCAGGAAGGAAGGAAAACCAGCAAGCAGGCAGGCAGGAAGGGAGGGGCGGAAGCAGCACTCCATTAATTTTATTTAGTTCATCTTGACTTGCGCCCTGGACTCCGGTCTTAAACCCGTACCTTTGGGCTCTGTGGCCTGCGTGAAGGCTCGGGCGTAAGGGTCAAACTACTCCACAGCGAGGGCGTGCCAGAGTTCATATTTTGAACAGAAAGGTGCAGACAGGATGAAGGTGAGCTGAGACAAGCTGACAGGCAGAGGAGGAAGGAGCATTTTATTTTTATTTTTCATTTTGGTTGATCATCTTGTTGGTTGCCTGCGGCCCCAGGCCTTGAACCCTGGTCTTTGGGGTACATGTGAACTGAGCTTAGGCGGAGGCCACAGGCTTAACTGCTGAGCTCCCAGGGTGCACTGCACCGCAGCTGGATTTTAGTTTGTGGGTACACTGAGGCCACTGGATGGAGGGACACCCTTCATGTCTCCAGGCTCACATTCTGTCCGCCCCCGCCAGGTAGTGGTGAGCAACCCCCACTCCCTGGGCCTCCAGGTGACCATCTTGGAGGAGGGTTACACCTACCATGGGAACACCAAGTACAGACTGGTGAGTGGCGCCCGCCCCGGACCCAGCTTGGGGCGGATGGGTGAGGCCGGGATCGGTGTGGCCAGCTGGCTCCCGGTGTCACAGGGCCTGGCCCTCCCGCCTTCTCTCCTCCCTCGAATGCCCGTGGGCAAGGCTGAAGTTGGAGGCCTCGCAGCCCCTGCCCCTCACCACCCCAGCCGGATAGGAACAGTGGCCTAGACCAGGGATGCCCTCAAGGCGTCACATGGCAGAGGGCTCGGAACAGACTACCACCTAACCAGCTAGACTGACGGCACTGCTGGATATACGGAGGCATTAGGGAGTGAGACCGGGCTGAGAAGGCACTGGACCAGATATGGGTCTCTGGGCCCATGTGTCAGGCCTCAGGATCACACCGTGGTGGTGGGATTCTAGGGTCATTATTATGTATTTATGTATTTAAATGTAATAAAATAAGTTATTTGAAGGACAGGTACAGGCAGGAATGAAGGCGAGCAGGCAGTCAGGAAGAGCGAGGAGGGGGAAGCATGTATTTTAAATAGTTGTTCCTCTTAGTTTTCCCCCCAGCCCTGGGTCTTGAACCCAGGACCTTGGGCTATGCGTGGACTGCGTTCAGCCTGCCCAGAGCAGTGCACCCAACATCTCCCCCTTGTTTCTTAAAGGACAAGGCACCGCGAGACGAAGGGGTCTCTGAGTGGAAAAGCTGCTGCAGCCGATGCAGGCTCAGCAGGCCTCATGTCCATCAGGGTGGACCTTCCAGCGTGCGTCCCATGAGAGTGGTTTTCTTCCCACTCTGCTCAGTAGCCATAGTCCTCTTTACATTCCCACCCTGAGGGCTGACGGGCATGATCTGTCTCCCGTGAGCCCCCGGCCTTGCCTTCCTCCGTCTCTGCGCTGTCTGTTCGCTGTCCCTCAGCTTCCCGGACGTTGAACTTGACCCTGAAGCCCAGACCAGGTGGGGTGCTTCTGCAGAACTGGGGGCAACATGGCAAGAGCCCGCGGCAGCACACTCTGGGACCCGTCCTTGTCACAGAGACCCATGTGGGTCACGGGAGACAGGACCGGCCCGGTGCCCGAGCTCAGGGTGGTCCCTTCCACCAACTTCCAGAAACCTCTCACGGACAGTAGGATTAGCACTGGGGACGGCCGCACAGTGTCAGAAAGCTCTAGCCATGCACCCATCCTACCCGCCATCTGTCCCCAAGACCCAACTACAGGGTGACCCCAGCCTTTCCGTGGTTACAGTCCGTGTTTTCCCTCTTGGTTTTGTAGAATATAACCGTGAGGCAGCAGTTCCTCTGGGGCAGAGCTGACCCTAACTTCATGTCCAGGTATGTTGTCACCTGCATGGTGGTGGGGACGACTGGGCTGCTCGTGTGGTGTCCCCCAGCTGGAGCCCTGTAATGCACGATCGAGACCAAGACCCCGTCCTTCCAAAGACGGGAAGGAAGGACAAATAACACCTTATGAGTGACTGTTCCCAGTCACCAGAATGATGATAAACCCCGCAATCCCACTCGGGGTGCGGGAACACCCAGGAGACTTGCACACAGGGTGTCAAACAGATATTTGTACACGTGTCTGTGGCAGCCTCATTCCCAGCAGCCAAAACCTGGAGACAACCCCTGTGTCCATGGGCAGATGGATGGAGACAGTGTGTCCATCCCGACAGCACATCACGCAGCCTTAAAACAGAAGAGGGTTCTGACCCCCGCTCCCATGTGGAGGGACCGTGAGGACAGGATGCTCAGTGACATCAGGCAGACACACGAGGACTGGTTGTGGGGGTCCCCTCCAGAAGGTCCCTTGGGGAGTCAGGTCACAGAGAGTGAAGGGAGGTGATGGGGCCGGTGTCACGTGGTGAGGATGGAACGTTCTGGAGACAGAGGTGGGGTTGGTTGTGTGACAGTGTGTTCGTCTGTGCCGCCGAGTCATGCACTTAAACATGGTGGAAGTGGTAAACCGAGTCCTGTGTAGTTTTCCACAAATACTAACCAGCAGCAGAGCCGCGCTCCGCAAATGCGATGGAGTGAATTTGTTGCCTGTTGCCCCAGTAAATCAAAAAATGGCAGATTCCTTAAGGAGCAATGCGATGACCTCCAGTCTGTTTGCTTCTCTGCGGTGGCGACTTTTCTTCCCTTGGCCTCTGCGCACTCCCATGAGCCTGCCCATGCGCGTGCGAACCAGGCCCCCAGGCCCAGGGAGCCGGCAGAGCAGGGAGCGAGCTGTGCCCTCGCCCGGAGCAGCCAGAAAACGTGGGGCACAGATGGCATGGGGAGGCGATGGTGGAGCCTGGGGCCCCCTATCAGTGACACAGGCCACCATGGACCGAAACACCTTGTTCGGCACCTGAGAGTAGTGTCGGGGGCTCAGGCAGGGGTCCGTGACGTCGTCACCGAAGTCACTTCAGAACCGCCAACACCGCTCCACGTGACCCAGGAAGGTTCCAGATCCTCGGACAGTCCACCAGGGGTTGGCACTCACCTGCGTAAAGTTCAGGGTACCCTGAAGACGAAAGGGGAGGGAAAGGCACCGCAGGGAGCAGGCACAGCACCTGCAGATGCCTGATGGCAGGAGGGGGACACGGAAGGAGGGGGACAGATACAGGCCATGCCCTGAGGAGGAGAAAGGCACATTAGTTAAGGTCAGCCGAGTGGCCAGGGACTCCAGTGCACGTTGTCAAGATGCCCCTTGCCTGCCCCAGAGTGGGGGCGGGGGGGCGGGCATTGATGTGGACCCTGCGCTTGGAGAGGTCCGGGGACCCAGGCTGCGGGCAGGCCGTGTGACAGGGCAGAGCCAGGGCTATGGGGAGGCCTGCAGGGCAGGCGGTGGACAGGGGTGAAGCGGGAAGGTGCCAAGTGGCGTCTGGGTTTCTGGCTGCCAAAGTGAACAGGAGGGCCTGTCCCCAGCAAGGAGGCTCCACGGCAAAGTTAGACGTGGCCAGTTGTCACGAGTTTGGGATCAGGTGCCATTTGCGGGCTCTTTGGGTCATTCCAAAGGCGCCAACAAGTGGATGAGGCGGGTCTGGACTGAGGTGGTCTTTCACGCAGCCCGCAGCTCGCAGCCCGGGGCTGGGACTGGCAAGCGAGCATTTAGAGCCGAGCAGTCTAACACCACAGCACTGCGCTGAGCAGGCAAAACGGGTCTGGGCTCCAAATAGGCATCCAGGGTGTGGACCGTGTAAAAGCCCGAGCATTAGGGCTCACAACCAGCTTGAGGGTAGGGAGACAGAGTGCAGGGGGAACAATTAAGATACACAAAAGGCGTGCCCTGGTGGCTCAGGCGTTGAGTCTGCACCTGGGGTGAGGTCCACGTCAAGTCCAAGGCCCAAGTTCCAGTCCCGGGGGAGGCGGGTACAACAAAAATGACCAGCTAACTAAAACGCTCCTCCTGCACTTTCTCACTCCTGTCTGCTCACCTTCATTCTTGCTCCATTCCTTTTAAAAAGAAAATACACGGACACATAAAAATAGATGTGAATATATATGTTCCCCTATCATGATTGTGGTGAATTATTTTAAAAATTGCTCAGTTCTTCATGTACTTGGCATAGAAACGTACTATCCCAATAGAGATTTTCAACTGCGGTCTGACTTGAATCAATAAAGCTGGAACTCCACGGTCACAAAGAAACTGAAAAGCAGCACCAATGAAAAAAATTCCTTTACTTGGAAGTTAAGAAACATTTTAACAGAGAACCCTGAATCAAAGAATTCATGCACTACAGCTCACAGAAACTCAGGAACGTTTCTGTCGCAAGAACTCTTTCTATTAAGGGAAAACTGTACTCGAGACGGATCAACACAATGTTGATTTTAAGGCACCGGAGGACGTGCAAAGGTAAAGAGTGAGCAGGGAATTAGCAATGACACAGCCTGAAAATGACTGCAGAGGCAGCCAAGAGATGTCCTCACGTCCGCAGGAAGCGTAACAGTCTGGTCCTTGGAGGGTCGGCACAGCAGACAACGCTGCCACGCTGCTGAAAGACCGGAGACTTTTCCATGAGCAATAGCAGTGGAAAATGGAGATAAAAACGGATGCAGAAACTGCTAAAAGAAAAAGGGGAAAGCACGATAGGCAGCTGGGTGATAAAAGTTTTGTGAGGTTTGTTTTGGCTTTTTACTGTTTGTAAAATTGATACATCATATAATATATAGGTTTAAGGTGTGCATTGTAATTCGACATCTGTATATAAGACATTAAGTTTACTAACGCTAGTCCAGTTCTCTTTTCGCCATATGATTGATCCCTTTTACCCAGTTTTTCTGCCCCCTCCCCTCTGTAACCATGGATTTGATTTTCTAGATGGAAAATCTACTTTTTATTTAGTTCTTTTGTTTGCTTGGATTCTCTGTGGGCCAAGTAGAAATGAAAGCTTGCGACTTCGGTCTCGGTTCTCCCGGCTCCTCGTCAAACAGCTCCCTGTAGGGCCATCCGAGTCTCTGCGGTGGCAGAGTCTCCCTCTGATGGCTGAGCGCCCTTCCACTTGGTGTACAGACCATGTCCTCTTGGCCACTTACCTGTTGGTGGGCGCTCAGGTTGTTTGTGTGTGTTGACCCTTGTGCGTGGCTGCATGAACCTGGGGAGACGCGTCTCTGTGAACTTGTGTCGTGTTTGAGGGTGAACACCCAGGAGTGGTGTGACAGGATCATTTGGGATTCCCATTCTCGCTTTTTGTGAGGAATCTCCATACTGCTTTCCAGATGGTCACGCCAATTCAGGTGTTCTGAACAGCTTCTAGAGAAGCTGGCAGAACTCACACAAGGAGAGGCCGAAAACGGTAGGGTGGCATTGTGTGAGCAGATAAGCTTTTATTTTTCACACTACACAGCAAGTTTGTTAGGAATACAAAGAGAGAGAGGGAAGGAGCAAGTAGAAGGAGAGAGAGCACGCTCTCTCTATGGGCAGTAAAGTTGCAAATGTTATCAGCTGAGATCAGGTCTTATATAACCAAGGAGTTTTCCATTTGCTGGTATTCGCTAGGGATCCATAAGGAAATGCCTTCTCTCCTAGTCTTATCTTTAAGCATGCCTGTGGCTTGGGTCATTCTAGCTTTGTCTGAGTGGTGCTGGTTGATCAGCGTGGAACAGAAAGTCGATCAATATTCTGGAACAGATGGATGAATGGGTGAGTGAAAGGATGCGCGAATGGATGAATGATAGGATGAATAGATGGATGAAAGAATAGATAAGTTGATTAATAAAAGGATGGGTAAATGGATGGATGAAAGGATGGCTGATGGATGGATGGGTAGATGTATTAATGGATGGGTGGAGGGATGGATGATGGAGGGGTCGATGGATCAGTGGTGGGTAGATGGATGATGGAGGAGTAGAGGGATGGCTGACGGACGGATGGATGATGGAGGGGTCGATGGATGAATGGTGGATGTATGGATGGTGGGTGGATGGGTGGAGAGAATGATGGGTGGGTTGGCTGTGCTTTTAATGGTGACACTGGTGATAACCACACCACTCTGCTTTCCTCACAGCCTAACAGATCCGTCAGTATCTACCATCACTCTGGACATTGTTGAAAAAGAACCATCCTGTGTGGACATCAAGCCGCTAGTATGTCCCAAAGTTGGGCGTCCTATCCTCCTCGTTCCTAGAGTTCATAGTGATGGCAGTGGGCCTCCAGCGCAGGCAGAGCCCAAGTTCAGTATCTGCAGCGGAGGTGATCCCGTCCCAGCTGCCAGGGTCACTTTATCTTCCCTCCTTCCTAAAATGCTGCTTCCTCCTCTCCCTTCCTCAACATTGTCCTCCGGGCTGGCTGTCACGACCCAGTCCCCTCAGAGCAGGCACACCAGCCCCGGACTTGGCCACGCACTGCAGAGGAGCCACCTCGGGAATAGTGCCCCCAAGGGAACTGAAGACCATTGTCCACACAGACCCGTACAGGTGTTCAGGGCGGGGTTATTCATCGTGGCAGAGCCGCCATGGGTCCCTCCACAGATGGATGGAGACACGGGGTCCACCCCGCCCTGGAACATCATCAGCCTAGAGAAAGGGGGTTCTCACCCTCACTCCCATGTGGAGGGACCGCGAGGCCGGGACGCTCAGGGACGTCAGCCAGACACGGGGACACGTCCTGTGGGGCCCCCTCCCAGGAGGGCCCTAGAGGAGTCCCAGCCACAGAGATGGAAGGGAGGTGCTGGGGCAGGAGCGGGGTGTCGGGTGGGGAGTATGGAACGTTCTGGAGATGGAGGTGGGCATGGCTGCCCCACGATGTGTGCGTGCTGAATGCTCTTGCGCGGTCAGCGCGAACAGTTACGGGCACGTTTCCCCTTTGGGGCATTTTGCCATGATTTTAACATGTTGGCAACCTGCATTCTGTTCCCCACGAGTCCATGTTTGTCCTCACACAAGCTGGGTTTTGAGACCCAGAACGAGTCTCTGTCCTGTGGTTTTAGACTCGCTCTCGCCTCTTAGTGCCCCCCAGTTGCAGAAGCAATCCCTGTGGCTGTCAGGCTCAGGCCCCCGCGCCCATCCTCTCTCCCCCTTGCTGGGGCTTCACTGAGACCCAGCCATGCATGCCACCCTCGTCCCAGCCTTGGTGGCGTGGGTTCCGGTCCCAGGAGGCTGCTGCCAGAGGCTGGCTATGTGGGAGAACTTCGCTGCGCCCAGTAACTTGGGCAGGCTCCTAGGACTTCAGCTCAGAGGGGTCGAGCGGGGCTGTGGTGGGGCCCACGCTCCTGGGCCCCATGTCAGGATGGAGGTGCCCCCTTAAATCGCTCCTGCGTGTGTTCCCCACGCGCCTTCACCGTGGCAGGCGTCTGCACCATCTCTCCTCTGCAGACGGCATTCGTGGCACTCGACTGCGACCCTGAGAAGCTGCTCATTGTTCAGAAGTGAGTGTGGCGGGGAGTGGGAGGGCTCGCCGGGCACTGGGACACGGCTGCGGGGGGTCAGTCAGTGCTGACGTGACTCACGGGTCATGAGTCTAAAGACTCGTTTGGTGTCTGGCACGGTGGCCTTCCCTGGGTCCTGGATTCGCCAGCATTTAAACTTTGTCCCTTTCCCACTCCTTGTTTTCTCCTCTTTCTTCCTGTCGTTCCCCTAAGTCCTCACGCTCACAAACTGAGTCCGAAACTACATGGACCAAGGGCTTGCTTGGGGTCTTAAAGATTGCAATCGGCGGGGTTCACACGGTGGAGGGGGTGCTGTCACCTTTTATTTGTGTTTTATGTTCCCTCCTTTTTGTTCTCCTTTGTGTTTCTGCTTATTAAATCATAATAGGGGAGAAAAAATTGCAATTCAGTAGACACAAATTCAAGACGCCTTTGAATTGTGTTCTGAAAGTGTCGGGCGAGGCAGGTTTTTAGGAAAGAAGAGACGGCTTTCATCAGCTGTGGCAAATGAATTGTGACAGGTGCTGGCCTGTCAGACTCTGCTGGTTGACCCCTCATGGGTGACTAAGATAAACAGGCCTTAGACAGGACCTGAAAGCTGGTGGCTGAGAAACGGGTGACATTTCAGGAAAGATGAGGTTTTGAGGGTGGCGGTGGATGGATGGTGGTCCGTGACTGTCTCCAAAGCTCAGGCCCTCCAGGGACACAGATTGTGGCGTGTAGCTTCATCTCCCAGGGCAGGGACTTGGGGCTCCTTGCAGTGACGGCGACTCTAGGAAGGCAGGGAAGATGCAGGATGAGCCCAGAGCGTCTCACAATCAGCACATGAGAAAGAAAGGGCTAACATCCAACCCACGGGGATCTGTCCACGGGAGGTGCCACGAGTCTTTGGTCCCATGTGAGGGCCGCTCCCCACTGCCGTTTCTGTCTCTCGCAGAAGTGTGTCAGCCTGTAACAACAATATCCTTAGCCTTGTAGATCTTCAGAACAATTACACCTATCACATCGAGAGGTGAGTCTTCCCACCAGCCACCCTCTCGGGGCCTGGCTGGTGCTCCCCCGGCTTGGGGAGGCTGGCGGCGTTGCAGCCGGCAAGGCCCTGTGCAGGCCGAGCTCTGTCCCCGTCTGGACCCGCAGCCGAGGCAGAAACCCAGATGGCGGCCTGTAGCTGAGTGAGGGGACAGAGGATTGTGCCAGGGCGGGAGACACAGAGACACACACAGTGAGACAGAGACTGAGTTAGCCAAGGCAGAGAGACTGAGAGACAAGACAGACATACTGAGAGGAAGAGATAAAAGAGGGAAAGAAACAGAGACTGAGTCACTGAGAAGACAAACATTCTGAGAGGGACTTGAGACAGAGACGGGAACAGAGAAAGCAAATTTATGTGACCGACTCACGATGGAGTTTACTGCGTCCCCATCTGTTGGGGGAGGCTGGCTGGGAAGCCTGCTGTTCCAGGGCCGCGGTGGGCAGAGTCCCCTTCCCCCCAGGACGTCTGTCTTTCTCTTCAGCCCTTTGACAGGACCCTGCTTTGGGGCAGGAACGTGCTTTCCTCCCAGTCCACCCATCTGTCGTTCACTGTCCCCCCAAAAGCACCCTCACAGAAACACGCAGCAGAGCCGTTGAACACACCTCTGAGCCACGGGTCCCCTGCATGGTGACGAGTGACCCATGGGGACGGGGACACAGCGTCCTTCGGATGCAGCTCCGACCCCCTCACATCCCTCCCTGCGCTGCTCGGGCCCCTCTGCAGCAGGGAACCTGGGCTGAACCCCGTTCTCCGCTTTCTGCAGGCAGTCCTACGACCCCAACTTCGGCAGGAAGGAGGCCTCAGAAGACAGGGAGGTTTGGTATCCGTACCATCAGCTGGGCTGCCCGCTGCTGGTCTACTACAACCTCCCGTGGAAGCCCGTGGTGGAGCTGTGAGTGCCCCGCCGGGCAGCGCCTGCGCCCCCTCCAGCAGGGCCAGGCAGCCGCACCCTTCTCTGTTCTCTGCCGACGGCCCTATTCGCGGCCTCGTAGAGCGAGCAGTTGGTTGCCGCTGGGGGTCGCCTTCTGGGCCGCGTCCTCACCCTGAGGCGGAGAGAGGGCTGCCTTCTGATGGGACCGGAGTCCCACCTCGTGACTCCCTTCACCCCAGTCACCTCTGGAGAGCCCCCCCCCCCCCCCCGCCGCCTCCCGTGCAGCCCTACGGGGGATCAGGGCTCCAACAAAATAGGAATTTAGGGGCATCCCTTCCTCCCGATCCCAGGGTTCTGCCGTCTCCGTGCCCCTCTCCTGCCATGTGGGACCCTGCATCCTGGGGTGCCGATGACCCTGCCTGGACCCCGAGAGACCAAAACCGGGCGCAAACACCATCCCCACACCCGGGCTCCAGTTCAGCCCTCAGCGTCTCCCGGGCGGGACACCTGCCTGCCCCGCACACCCTTCGCGTCGCGAGCACCCTCTTCACTGACTTGGGTACAGGGATTCTGGGTAAAGGATTCGGACCTCCTGCTTCACGGCCTTTTCACGGGGGAGCCGGGTGCAGGGTCCTCAGGGGCTCTGGGATGATTTCTGCATCTTCTTGGGAGTCAAACTATTTCAAAACCGAACAGGCCGTGGAGGGCCTCTCAGTGTCCGAGGCGGCCCGGTGAGGGGACCAGCCGTGAGCACGTGTGGCTGGAGAAGCTTCTGGAAGCCTGGCTTGTGACTGGCCTTGCGTGTGGACCGCGCGGCCGTCACAGACGCCGTCGGCACCTCCTGTTCTGCGTGTTCCGTTCCCACGGGGAAGGCCCGGGCACGTCCCCACACGAGCGCGCACACAGACGTACGAGTGCCTGCTGCACACGCGATGCAGGCACAGCGGTGACACGTGTGGACACCGCACAGGCGCGCATATCCCCGCGCAAACACAAGACCCCACGTACGTGCAGGCGCGTGTGCACACGCATGCGTGATGGGCGCGCCGTGGACACGCGCCCCAGCGTGTTACGTGCAGGCGCACGTGCCCGGAGGCGCACGACGCCGTGCGCTCCAGACATGAGCTCACGCACGCACATGCGCAGACCACGCGCCCGCAGCCCAGCGCTTCTAGTGCACACGTGCAGGCTCCCCTCCGCACCCAGTTAATCCTCAGCACCCCCGCAGCCCTCTGCCCTCCCTTCACCTCTGCTGCACCCAGCTAATCCTCAACTCCCCAACACCCATCCGCCCTTCTCCCCCAGCCTTCAGACACACACACACCAGCCTCCCGCAGCCCTGCCCTGTGCGCCTGGCCCAGGTGGCGGAAAGGAATGTTCCTGGAGGTGGTGAAGGCGGAGTACGTCCTGCTGGAGGTGAACGGGCTGTTCCGGTACCGGTACTCGCACACGGCCGAGTCGGCAAAATGCCGCGCACAGCCCCAGAGCTGGGCCACCATGATGGAGGCAGCGGATCTAAGACAACCTCAAGTCTGGGGCCGAGAGGTAGCGGCGCGCGGCGACCCTCCGCGTCAGCGACAGTCACCCAGTGTGGGGGGCTGTCCCTGCTTGCACCGACGGGCGTCTTGTCACAACGCCTCCCGCCCACAGTTCTGGAGGCGGACTCCAAGATCCGGCAGGGCCGCCTGCTTCCGAGGCGGGTGTTTTCTGTGAGCCCTGGGAACAGAGGAGGAGGGCACGCTCTGCGGCCTCTGTGAACAGCCCCCTAATCCCATCACGGGGCCCCACCCCCGTGACCTAACCCTCCCACAGGCTCCTCTCCCGACAGCACAGACATTGGGGGTTAGATTTCGGCACCTGGGCGAGCCCTGGTGGAGGAGCGGTTAGGCCTGCCTTCTGCTGCCGAGCGCAGTCCGCGTGCATCCTGAGAACTGGGGCATGATGTCATCCATCTTAGGGGACACCTCGCTATCCATCTGAGGGCGTGATGGCAGGATCACGTTAGCGTGAGCCGCACACAGGCCTCTGGTAGTTTCCACCAACACAAAGGCGCCAGCATGGTGCAACGCCCAAGGCCGCCAAAAGGTGGCGCTCGCTCCCCTCTCCTGGGCCCACAGCCTCGTCGCCTGCAGATTCTGTCCTACCTAAAGGTACAGGCAGGAACCAAGGTGAACAGAGACATGGGAAGAGAAGAGGAGGAGCATTTCATTTTCTTTATTCAGTTGTTCATCGTGCTTGTTCGCGCCAGTCCCCGGACCTTGGGCTTTCCGTGGACTGTGCCCCAGGCAGCCCATTAACCCCTGAGCCACCAGGGAGCACCTATTTGTTCTTTTTATTTGGGGTTGTCTCCCTCCCTCCCAGTGCCTGGTGGAACCGGGTCCTTGGGATTCACATGGTCCTCTCCCTGGCGCCGCATAGCGCCTGAGCCACCGCGGGGCGCCCCTGGAGGCGCCTGACACCTGTGCGTCCCACGCTCTCTAGAAGCTGTGCGGCAGGGAGGGCGGCCTGAGCAATGAGTCGGGGCCTCGGGCGGGTGCTCACGGGTGTTTCCTGCCCCGTGGCCTGGGAGGGGGCGTGCATGGGGCCACGTGTCTCTGTGGGCACCGGGTGGACCCCACCTGCCTCCAGGGCCAGTGAGCACGCCTCTGTCCCCCAGAACTACGTCAGCTGTCACGTCCCGGAGCTCGCAGAGCCCTTGACGAGGCCCGAAGCCCCGTATGAGATCATGGGAGGCTCTACAGACAACAAGGTGATTTTCGACGCCAGAAACGGGATGTACATCTTCACCCTCAGGGTTGTAGACCCCTACTACAGGTGAGCGGGGGGCACCTGTGTGCCCCACTTTTCTCCCTCCCCGGCTGGATCTTGGATGAAGCTGAATTTCCCCTAAAAGTTCAGACCATCCCCCAGGAAAGAATGATTTTTGTAATGTATCCTCCTAGCCTTTTTATTTTTAAAAGAAAGGTGCAGGCAGGAAGGGAGAGGGGGAAGAAGCCCTTTATTTAATTTAGTGGCTCGTCTTGGCTGCTCTCCGGGGACCTGTGTGTCACCGTGGTCCCTGGGATGTACATGGACCGCACTGGGCCAGTGGCAGCGGACCCCACCACGACTCCACCGTGACGTGCCCGATCATCCTTATTCACAGCCCGTCTGGGCGCTGGAGGGGGACCGCGGTGGCCACCAGACTCACCCCAGGCCTGGGCCGCCATGTCTCTCAGGCCGCCCCGGGGTGTGCAGGGGTGAAGGGTGGGGCCCCCAGGGCGGTGCGGGGGCCCAGAGGCCTCTCTCCCCGCCTGCCCCCTGTAGCTTCTGCCAGCTGACCACCACCTTCAGCGTGTTCGTCTACGGGGCCACCCCAGATAAGATCTTCGTCGCCGAGATCACCATCACCCTCCTCATGCTGGGCATTTTGCTGTCCGTGTGGCTGGCCTATGCTGTCCCCAAAACCCTGCGCACTGATCGGGGCCTCAGGTTCAAGGGCTTCTGGTCCCACCAGTACAAGAGGTGCAGGACCTTCCGCTTTCTTTCCGGCCCCCGTGCTGAACCCCCGCGCCCCCCACAGTGGCCCCGGGTTCCTAGGAAGAGCAGCCTTAAATAAAACGTTCTCTTCAAATCATGATGCGACCCCACCTGGGTGCAGAGCTCCATCCCGGGGTTTGTCTTCCTCTCCCCTCCCTCCATAGGCGGTCTCAGTCCCGGGAGATGCAGGGACCACTAGGCTGTGGGCAGGCGAAGGAGCCGCAGCACAGGCTGGTCTGGCAACCCCGAGCTGGGGCAGAGTGCGAGGCAGAAATGTGGGGAGGACCGGGGACTCCCCTGGGAGGGATCCCATTTCTGGTTTAACAAGGCCCCCGGCCCCTGGGCCAGCAGACAGCTACGCACACGTGCGGCCAGGCTGTGCGTCTGGAAGCACGTGGGGTGTTTTATGTGGAGACAGCAGCACTGCTCTTCCCATGAACGGGGACAGAAGTCCTTCCCAGTGGCCTTTTCTCCTGGGGCTGTGTGTGTCCGTGCACAGTTGAGCCGGGTCTGCTTAGCCCTGAGTGGGCGTGTGTGTCATGTGCCCCAAGGTGAGTGGGTGGCCTTGAGCTCCAGGTCCATGCCGTGGCCACCTGTGACCCTGAACTGGAATTAGTGAGCTGGGAAAGGGGAGAGCGGGCGGCCAGGTGGATGGAATTCAAACGCGGGTTGAGTTTGAGAAGTATTCGGGGTGTTTATTAGAAATTGCTGGTGACAGGGTGACCAGAGCCAACCGTGGGAGCCTAACTCACGTTCCTATCCCTGGCCTGTGCTCTCACTGGTCTCATTACATGTTATTTCACTAAAAGCCGCGGTTTCCAAGGACCTGTCAGTGCCGGGCAAGAGCCCGCTGTGCCAGGTCCTCATTCTTCAAGGGAAGCTGGCCGCCAAGGCGAACTGGCCTGAGGCGGGAGAGGCGTTTATTCAGCTGGTTTGCTTCGTGCCTGCCGCAGGTGTGAACCCGGGGCCTGGGGCTGTAGCAGACCACACCGCGGCAGCCCCATGCCGGCGGACCCCGCGCGGTGCCCACGACACTCACTCGCAGATGCTGGCCTCGAAGGAAAGTGATGCTGTGCCGCCAGCAGCGGGGTTTTTCACAAACAGCGCGGCGAAGCGCGGGCGAGTGGGCGCAGGTGCTTCTCCAAAGGCCATAGCCCCCCGGCCCCGCTGGAGGGGCCCCCGTGCAGGGTGGAGGCGTGGCCCCATCCCCCACCCCCCGGGCACAGACCTGTGAGCACGCGCTGCGGGCCGCCGGCGTGCCCGTTCCCGTGCGTCCACGTCACGTACCTGCCTCTGCGCGGCGTCCGTGCGAGCGCCCACATGTGTGGGAGAGAATGCATGTCTGTTTTCACACGTGTACAGCCCCTGTGTGGCTGTGTCTGCACGTGCTCACGTGTGCCCAGTACGTGTGAACATGTGTCACGCACATGGAACACCCGCCTATAAGGTCATCTGTCATCTGATCCCAGGGCCCCGTCCTCCACCCCAGGTCCCACGGGCCAGCCATCTCTGAGTGAAAACCTGGCCCCAGTTGTCCTTTGATGACTCAGACAAGCACAGGGTATCCTGCGGTCCCAGCCAGTCGCCACCTTTGTACCTTCTTAATAACAAGGGTGGCAGTTCTCTTCAGGTCTTCTGCTTGTTTGTGTGCATCTGTGTCTGCAGGCCTTTCGTTCTCTGTGTCCGACCCTTCTGCATCTCTGTTTGACTCTGCCTGTGTGTTTTCGGGTCGGCCTCCATGTCTGTGTGGTCTGCATGGAAATGTTTATCTGGCACGTTCTATGGCCTGGCAGATAAGCCCACGGGATGCGGTCCACACACATCCCAAGGACCTGAGCTCACATCCCAGGGCTGGAGGGAACAACCAAGATGGACAGCTCAATAAAATAGCTACTGCTTCCTCCTCTCTTCCTGCCCGCCTACTCGCCTTCCTGCTTGCACCTGTCCTTTAATTTTTTTACTCTTTTTTTATGAAAAGGAATAAAAGCAAGCAGGTGGGCAGAAAGAGGAAGAAGCAGCGTTTTATTTTTATTTAGTTGTTCAGAGAGGCTGTTTCCCCCCTCACCCAGGACTTAACCCCAGAGTTGTGTGGCCTGAGCTCCTTCAGAGGTGACTGACCTGACCGCTGCTCCACCAGAGCCTGCCACATCTTTCCTCTAAAATAGAATGTTTTTATCTGGACCATTTGCTATCAGCCTGCACATTCATCGGTCTGAGACTGTGTGTACACTAAGCCAGAACCCTTATTTATCTTCACAGTTGAATAGGGACGTAACCCTTCAGAGGTTGAACTGGGTGGGGAAAAGCCAAGACCAGGCATAATAGGAATCTCGAGTCTCAACAAAGATCATGGCACACTTGACTGTTTACTGCTCACTCGGAAGGAAAGCACTGACTACCCAGCCCATGAGGTGTGGCCATAGCAGTTCTCAGTGGTAAATGCGTAGCTGGTAAATGCGTAGCCTCCAAATGCACGCATTAGGGGATGAGAAAACCCAAAATCCGAAACGACACCTCTGCTTCCCGTGAATCAAGAAGCCAGTAGGAGGAGTCATGGATTGGAGCGCTCCCTGGTGGAGCAGCATTTGGACCCACTGGCTGGGCACAGTCCACATTCATCCCAAGGACCCGGTTCACATCCCAAAGCCAGGGAAACAACCAAGATGAACAGCTAAATAAAATAAATAAGTGCCTCTTCCTCCTCTGTCTTCCAGCCTGCCTGCCTCTGCTCGCCTTCATTCTCATCTGCACCTGTCCTTAAAAAGGAAGCTTTTCCCTTTAAAAGGAACGGCATGCCCTGAACTAAAGGCAGTGTTTTAGGCGTTCTCAAAATGTTCTTTGCCCTCTCCGCCGAACTTCCTGGTTGCTCAAATTTTTGTAAATAGTACCTCTTGCTCAAAGAGCTGTCCCCATCCCCCAGAAGATATCACCTGGCAGCCTTCACTCTGTCTCCCTCGGTTGCGGGAACTGGAGACTCAGCCCCCAATCATTCTTGGGTACCCACTGCCCCAAAGCAGGAAGGGGGGAGGAAAAAAGGGAGCAGAAACAGGGCCAAGGAGGGAGTGAATAGCCCCCTGCTGTCCTCCCCTGCCAGGAAAGTTTTGCAATCCAGGCCCCCCCTTCCTTTACCCTAGCCTGGCTGGGGTTCAGCCTCTGTCCGGAACAGGATGTGGGTGGGAACTTCCCTCTGGTTGCTGATCCTGTCCCCAGCCCAGGTATAAGGCCACACACCTAGACCAAGGGAACCAAGAAGACAAAGAGAACAGCTCTCCATCATGTCCTTTTGGAGCCGAGAGAGAAAGCAGAGGTAGGTCCCTACCCCCACACCTCTCCTGGGCAGACAAGGACATGGGGCTCAGCAGAGAGACACACACATCTTCTTGACCCAGTGAAGCCACAGGACCAGACATAAGCCAACAGGCTGGAACAGATAGCACTCGGGCTCTTAGCTATGGACAGATTCACTCCCATGCACACACACACAGCAGAAGCCCTGAGTGCATGGGCCACAGGCTAGGAAGGGAACGGAAATCTCCTCCCCCGGGCCTCAGAGGTCTTCTGGAGAGACCAGGAAGACAGAAGCCCTGGCCCTCCAAGGAATACAGTACCCACTGTAAACCACCTCTTTCCAAGGCCAAAAGCCTGCCCCCAAACCTTGCCTGAAGCAAGAAGCATGTTTCATATTCAGAGTGACCCCCTGGAGCCCTGAGTTTTACTAAAGTGCTTTGGGGCAGGATGGGGCCAGTGACATAAAACCTAACTGGTTTGTTCAGGGCGGAACAGAAAGAACAGGGGCTCAGCTCTGCTTGGGAAGAAAGCAGAGAAACCGTCATTAGAAACAGGCATTGGAGCTGGGGTTTTGCAGGATGAGTAGGAGTTTGCTGGCTCTTGCCTGCAAACACAAAGCCACAGGACCACAGGAAGGAAGGGAGAGCAGAAGAAATGAGCAAATAATCGCCTATTGGAGGCTGATTGGCAATAGGGAAGGATAACATTTAGGGGTCAAGAAATGCAAGTTTTATAGAATTCTCCACGGAACAGGGACTGCCTCTGGCAGCTGCAGGGGAGGGGAGGGGGAGGATGAAACCAGGGGAGGAGGTGCAGTGTGAATCCCGATGAGCAATGAGGAGGCATGGTGCAGGATGGTGGACGTGGAATTGGAAAGAAGTCTACAATTCTGGGTGTGTGTTCACGTAGCTAGGACTACTTCAATTTGGCTTATCTCTGTTACTGCCTGCAGCCGAGCGGGTGGGGACCTCCATCTTTTGACAATCTTGTTCCTTCTGCGGCTGCTTTTTGCGGCCTCCACCCCAAACCCGGATGCCTGCCTGCTGTCCCTGTCAGCTAATGGAAGCTCTGTAACCTGCCACTCGCCCGCCCGGTTCCCCCGTGCCCTCCCCGCCGACGCTGTTTTCCTGGCTGTGGAGTTTTCCAACCTGACCCAGCTGCCCACTGACAGCCTCCGGGGGGTCCCGAACCTCCGGGAACTGCACCTCTCCAGTAACCGGCTGGAAGACCTCTCGGCCGAGCTCCTGCTGCCCGTGCCTCAGCTCAGAGTCCTCGATCTAACCGGCAACGCCCTGACCTCGCTTCCCAGTGGCTTCTTCCAGGCCTCAGGCGCCCTGCACACCCTGGTCCTCAAAGACAACCGACTGCTCAGCCTGGAGGCCGCCTGCCTGCTGGACTTGAAGCAACTCAGGCACCTGGATCTGTCGGGAAACCACCTGAGGACGCTGCCCCCCGGGCTGCTGGCCAACCTCACCGCCCTGCGTCTCCTTGACCTTAGCAATAACCGGCTGGAGTCTCTGCCCCCTGATCTCCTGCGGGGTCCCCTGCAGTTGCAACGGCTGCATCTGGAGGGTAACAGATTGCAAGCCCTCGAGGAGGGTCTCCTGGCTCCGCAGCCAGACTTGCGCTACCTTTTCGTGAGTGACAACAGGCTGACCAGGGTGGCGGCCGGTGCCTTCCGCGGCCTGCAGCAGCTGGACATGCTAGATATTTCTAACAACTCGCTGGCCGGTGTGCCCCAGGGGCTCTGGGCAGATGTGGGGCAGCCCTCCCGGGACATGGCAGATGGCTTCGACATCTCTGGGAACCCCTGGATCTGTGACGAGAGACTTAGTGACCTCTATCGGTGGCTCGTGGCCAACCAAGACAAAATGTTCTTCCAGAATGCCACACGCTGTGTGGGACCCGAGGCCTTGAAGGGTCGGACGCTGCTGGGAGTAGCCAGGTCCCACTAACGGTGGGGGGCGGGACAGGGCAGAATGTGGCACCCAGTTTGTTTTGTTTTTTTAAGTGAAAGGTGCAGGCAGGAATAAAGGAGAGCAGTCAGGCAGAGAGAGGAAGAAGGGGAAGAAGCACTTATTTTATTTGGTTGTCATCTTAGTGGTTCCCCAGCCCCGGGTCTCGAACCCAGGTCCTTGGGATGCGTGTGGACTGCGCTGCCATGCACTAAACCGCTCGGCCACTAGGGCGCACCTAATTCCACTTTCTAAGCATGAAAATCAAGACTTTCTTTAACGGCTGAACCCAGGTCACCCACGCTTCCCAAAACACAGCTTGGGCCTCCTCGCCTTTGCTCCATTTACGGCTTCCTCCAGGAGGGCCTCTTCTGTGTTTTTTGCATCTTTTGTTCTTTCAGCTCTCTGACCCGCCCTCACCCTTCTTCGGGCCCAGCCCTGGTCACACGGGGGTGGTCTCTATCCGTCTCTGTCTCCCCCAGTTTGGTGTGTGTGGTGGGGTGCGCTTTCTGGAAACAGGACCTGAGGCTATATTACCTCTTACTCGGCTTGGGGTCAGAGTCGCCGAGTTTAATAAATAATCTCTGGATGAAACTGAAGGGGCAGGCATTTATTCACTTATTCATTTATGTGGTCTATGCCTTGGATCACCCAAGTGGACTTCCTAGCTTTCCAGGATGAAGAAGGACGAAAGAAGAGGCACGACCCATGAGCGCCCAGACAGCTGCCACCTGGGATCGGGTGGCCCCTGGCCACTCCTTGCCCTCCCCCCACCCCAGGACTTAACTGGAAATAAAACCCTGACCATCGCCTGGGGTGTCATATTGCAGGTGGATTCCTGCCAAGGCTTGTGTCCCTGGTAAGGTTTCAATTAAACCAGATTGCTTCAGGTCTCCAAACAATTTGTCATGCTGGCCCGTGGTCACCCAGGAGGGGTGGTCCTCCAGGGCATGCTCAGGCAGGCTGGATGGGGCTGAACGGATAGGCAGAGGCCCAGGGAATGGTGTACTCACAACTAAGATCCAGGGGCCAACCTCAGGTTGGGCATAGGCAGGCTGGGTCAGATCTGGGGGGCCCTGGGGTGTGTTCAGTTACCCCAGGTCAGTATCACACTCCTGACAGCTTGCTGATGGAAGCCAGCGGTTTAGAGTCTGACGGAGTCTCCCAATCACCATGGAACCCGAGGCAAACGGTTAGAGCCTTCTGTGCCTTGATTTGCTCATCTGTGCAATGCGGATACAGGGAAATGGGCTGGGCTGATTCCCGGTTTAGTTAAGTGGCAGATTTTTTTTGAAAAGAAGGAAGCAGGCAGCAATGAAAGCAAGCAGGCAGGCAGGCAGGAAGAGAGAGAAGGAGGAAGCAGCATTTTCTTAAGCATTTAGTTGTTTATGTTGGTCGTTTTGCCCCAACCCCACCCGCTCCCCTCCGACCCGGATGGCAAACTGGGATCCTTTACCTGAATGGTGCGGGAGCCACAGACTTAAAGCCATAGTCACCAAGGCCTGCCAAGTGGCAGATTTCATTTGAATAAAAAGAAAGGGCGCGCCCTGGTGGAGCAGCGGTTAGGTCAATCGCCTCTGAAAGAGTCAGCCCCGTAGC
Source organism: Solenodon paradoxus (assembly GCA_004363575.1). NCBI lineage: Eukaryota > Metazoa > Chordata > Mammalia > Eulipotyphla > Solenodontidae > Solenodon > Solenodon paradoxus. The sequence goes on from RJWH01006501.1 coordinate 40,868, forward strand.
CCTGGGTTTGGTCCTGTCCGGGGGAGAGTAGGGAGGAAAACAACCGGTGTGAACAGCTAAATAAAGATGCTTCCTCCTCTCTTTCTGCTGGCCTGCCTGTTTGCCTTCTTTCCAGCCTGCGCCTTTCCTTTAAAATAAATAAATAGGAAGGTCATGAGGACTTGTCCAAGGTCATCGGTCAGTGGGGCCTTTGCTCGCCCTCCGCTGTCTCCTCAGCACAGCAGCGAGGGGGAAACAGGTGGCCAGCCTCGGCCAAGGAAACAGCCATCTTTGACGAGCCAGCGTCCCAAATTGCTATGGCAACGGGCGGAAGGCCCCGGGAGCCACCGGACCAGGCAAGGGTAGCCTGGAGCCACGCCCCGGGCCACGCCCCCGTATGGCCGTTCCCCATTGGTCGGCCTTCGAAGTCCGCCCCATCCAGCAGCTATAAGGGGGCGGGCCAGCGCGGGTGGCTGAGATTGGAGTTTTTGTCCGGGATCGCGGGCCAGTGAAGGCCCAGGATAAGTGAGCTCAGGTGAGTGCTGCTCGCTCCCGCTCCCGCTCCCGTGGGCCCTGGGTTCGCAGATCCAGTGCCAGTGGGCGTAGGGGAGGATTCAGGGGCCTAGGGGAGGGAAGGGGGAAAGGGGTGACGGGCCACAGCGGGTGGCTGAGACCTTTGGCCCAGTTGGCCAAATTTCAGGCCCCAGTTGGAGGAGGACCAGGACTCTGAGGGCCCCGGCTGGGAGTAGGGACAGGGGACAGAACAGTGGGAAGGGTGGTGAAGGCCTGGGGTGGAATTCTGCACTGATTCTGCTTCCCTGAGTCACCTTGAACCAGGAGGGACCTGCGTGCCTCAGTCTCCCTGCCTGTCGAACAGGACTGTGGGCGGATTGGGAGTCAGCTGCCACCACCTCCACCCCTGCAGGAAGCTGAGTTGTTCTGCCCCAGGTGACGGGGGCAGCAGGGGCCTTCCCCACTTTGCAGAGAAAGAAACAGACCAGAGAGGTAAAGGCACTTGTCCAAAGTCACACAGCAGGTGATGGAAGAATACAAACCCACGTGTTTCCCCAGAGTCCACGAATCAGTAGACCGCCCTCAACTTGTCAGAAGCTCTTTAGTGTGTGCCTACTGTGTGCAGAGCCCTGTATGTGCATCGTTGGCGCCCCTCAGGGCAATCTGAGGCATTATTTTGCCAGTGAGGAAACTGCGGCCCCCAGACAGAAAAAGACTTAGCTGAGTCACAAGGGCCAGGCAGACAGAACAGAAGGCTTGGGTGGGTGGCCGTTGGGAGGGCTGACACGCAGGGTCCCCTTCACTCTGTTCTGACCACCCAGGGTTTGCCACAGGCATGTCAGAAGAAGAGGCGGCCCCTGCGGCCGAAGCCGGTTTGTGGGAACAAGACCACCAGGTGAGGGGTTGCTCATGCCATGGAGCAGGGTCAGGAGGGAGACATGGGGGAACGGTGCCTCCTGGGAGGTTTCAGGCCGACACCCCCTCCCAACTCTATCCTGGCTTTAAAGATTTTGGGTTTTTTGTTTTTGTTTTTTGTTTTGTTTTGTTTTGTTTTTAAGGTGCAGGAATGAAGGTGAGCAGGCAGACAGGCAGGAAGAGAGAGGAGGAAGAAGCGTTTTTATTTTCCCTGGTCCTGGACATGAACCTGGGTCCTTGGGATGTATGGGGACTGTGCCAGACCAACTTAACCGATAAGCCACCAGGGCACATTTACTCTTGCTTGAAATTCCTCTACCTGAGGGCGTTTGGGGTCACAGAGAGGCTGACGCCTGTCCCCAATTCCCAGAAGGGCACAGTGAGGCCGGGGGAAGGGAATGTGTCACCGAACACACCCAGCCAGTTTGTCTGACTGCTCACGACCCTTCCCAGGCATGTCTCCTTAAATTCCCATCCTGGCCCTAAACACCCATTTCACAGATGGGGAGACTGAGACTTTTCCCTGCATTTCGCGGGGTGCTCCCAGCGCATGCCCGACTGCCGCCGCTCCTTCCCGCAGAATGTGGTGCAGCGCGTGGTGGCCTTGCCGCTGGTGCGGACCACGTGCACCGCGGTCTCCGACGCTTACAGCGCCGCCAAGGACAGGCACCCGCTGCTGGGCTCCGCCTGCCGCCTGGCCGAGCACTGCGTCTGCGGCCTGACCACACGGGCCCTGGACCACGCCCAGCCGCTGCTCAGCCACCTGCAGCCCCAGCGTGAGTGCCCCCGGGGTCCCGCGGTTTGTCCCAGGCCACCATCTCCAGCTCCACCTGGGTGCTGTGCTGTCCCCCTCCCTCTCTGCTGTCATGTCCCTGCCCCCTGTCATTCACTCGGTCCTTTCTGTGCCCTGTCTCCTGCCTCCTCCCCTTGTTCGCCCCCCTCCCCCATCTACCCCTCACCTGGGGGCCCTGCTTGGCTGTTCCGTTCATCTGTGGCTTGTGACCTTGTTTTAAGGGAAGGTGCAGGTAGGAATGAAGGCAAGCAGATGGCAGGAAGAGAGATATCCATGTAGTTATTTATATTGATTGCCCCCCCCACCTCTCCTGGGACTTGAACCCAGGGGTATGTGATCCGTGTCCTTCAGAGGTGAGTGACTAACCGCTGCTCCACCAGGGCACTCCGGTTTCTGTCCTTTTGTCCCCCTTCTGTCCCTCTCACTGGGGGCCACCTCCCTGTCCAGCCTTTGCTGTCTCCCCCTGTGGGCAACTTGAGTCCAACCCAGTGGGTGAGCAGAAGGGCAGAGAGGCCCTTGACCTCACGACTTCCCAGAAAGGGGATCCCTTTCTGCCCCTCCCCTGGACCCTGCCTGCTTCTGGACCCAGCTCAGATGGTGTGACCTTGAGCCTGTGCGCCAGGCATCTGAGCTGGATGGGGACAGAGTCAGCCTGGCACACCCTCAGAGTCTCCCCAGCCCCCGAGGGTCCACGTCTCCCTCCCCTCTCTCCCTCTGTCCCTGCTCTTGTCTGTCTCTCCAGTGGCCACAGTGAATGATCTCGCTTGCAGAGGACTGGACAAGCTGGAGGAGAAGCTGCCCTTCCTCCAGCAGCCTTCGGAGACGGTACCAGCCCTGGGCGACCCAGGGGTGCTGGAGGCGGGAGGGAGGTGTGCGGGGGCTGGCGTCCATATGCCAAACACCTGCCAAAAGGAAGTCATCAACATCTACGTCCACTGAGCACTTAACACACAGGGGCCAAAACCCAACTGGGAGGGAGCGCTCTTTTGCTCCATTTATTTTTTAATTTTTTTTAAGGAAAGGTGCAGGCAGGACTGAAGGTGAGCAGGCAGGCAGACAGGCAGGGAGAGAAGAGGAAGAAGCATTTATTTATTTTATGTAGTAGTTGTTCCAGGTCCTTGGGATGGATGTGGACTGCACTTAGCCGGAGGCGGTGGATGAAACCTCTCCTCCACCGGTGCGGGGCACGCCCCTTTTCTTTCCTTTTTTAAAGAAGAAAGGAAGAAATGAATGGGAGGAAGAAACATGATTTAGTTGTTCATTTTTGGTTTATCCACCCGGGGTCTCGAACCCGGATCCTCGGGCTTTGTGTAAGGTCCGTGCATCAGGTCTCTGCTGCCTGAGCCACACGGGACGGAGCGCTCCTGGCCCAGGGAGGTGAGGGGCGGGGAGAGCAGAGCTGAGACCGACCCCGCATGCAACGGGGATCCTCCCACCAGGTGGTGACCTCAGCCAAGGACGCGGTGGCCAGCGGCATGACAGGCATGGTGGGGCTGGCCCGGCAGAGCCGGCGCTGGAGCGTGGAGCTGAAACGCTCTGTGAGCTACGCTGTGGATGTTGTGATCGGCAAGTCGGAGGAACTGGTGGATCACTTCCTGCCCATGACGGAGGAGGAGCTCGGTGAGGGCGGCCCCTGGCTCCTCCTCCTTCCCCGCCCACCCTGGGATCTACCGAACCGAGAGGTCAGGGCCCAGCCCCAGGCCACACCGCCCACCAGCTGAAATCTAAGCCTGAGCTCCCTGCCTGCTTCCCACACAGCCCCTCCCAACCCGCCCCGGTCTCCAGACCCAGGTCTCAACCTGGAGGGACTCAAAACTCTTGTTAGGGAGCGTTTGCAATGCTTTTCACGTAGATGCATTCATCTCACACGCTGATTTCGCCCCACAAATCCTGCTGGCTGGCTCTTCGTGAAAGGCGCAGAATGAACGGCGTGCCCTGTGTGTTTCTTAAGGGAAGGTGCAGGCAGGAGTGAAGGTCAGGCAGGAAGAGAGAGGAGGAAGAAGCATTTTATTTTATTTTTATTTAGTCGTGCCCACTGATTGTTCCCCCCGTCCTGGGATTTGAACTCAGGTCCTCGGGATTTACGTGGACTGCAGGGAGCGACTTTGGAGGCTGTGGGTCCAACCGCTCCTTCGCCGGGGTCGCCATCGTCCACTGTTTAGATGGTCCCATGACGTCTTGGTCAATGGCAGACCACAGGGGTCCCCGCAGGCTTCAGCACACAGCCCAGGGGTGACGAGGCTGCAGCATCTCCGTGTGCGTGATGATACTCTGTGACATTCCCACAACGTTGCCTAACAATGTGTTTTTTTAGAACGTGTCTTTCAAGTGTCGCATGACTCTACTCCCTCCCAGGCAGAGAGGTCTTTATGAAGCGCCTACTATGTGCCGAGCCCTTGTAATACATATTTTAAAGAGGAAGAAAGGCAGGCGGGAATGAAGGCAGGCAGGCAGCAGGCAGAAAGGAAGAAAGAAGAGGAAGAAGCTTTTTTTCTTTTTTAAAGGAAAGGTACAGGCAGGAAGAAAGAGGAGGAAGAAGTATCTGTTTGTATTTAGTTCACCTTGATTTTTCTCGGGCTTCAGGGCGCTTAGCCAGAGATGGTGAAATAAACCGCTTCTCCACCAGAGGGCGTCAAAGAAGCTTTTTTTTTTTTTTTTTTCCCAAGCTGAGGTCTTTGGTGGGTATGCAGACCGCGCCCCAGGCAGCGGTTTCACCCTTTGAGCTACCAGGGCGTACCCCTTGTAATATATTTTCTAAGAGGCAGTTTACAGAGTGAATTCCAGACTTGAAGCCTGAGTTAGTCTCATGCACCCTGTGGGACTTGTCTCTGACTCAGTCTTCCTCATCTGTGAAATGGGACTAATAATAATGCCTGAATCCTAGACGCTGGGGGAGAGTAAATGTGTCCATATGAATCAAGGGAACAACACGTTCTGGAGTCACAGGCTCGTCCCCCCAGGAGATGAGCAGAGCTGGAAGGGGGGATGGAATGCTGACCCTTCCCTGTCCTGTCCCCCAGCGGCGCTGGCGGCTGAGGCTGAGGGCCCAGAAGTAGACTCAGTGGAAGAGCAGAGGAGACAGCAGGGCTACTTCGTACGTCTAGGCTCCCTATCCACACGCCTCCGCCATCGGGCATATGAGCACTCCCTGGGGAAACTGAGGCAGAGGAAGCACCACGCCCAGGATAAGCTGGTCCAGCTGCAGGAGGCACTGGAGCTGGTGAGAGCCCTTCTGCCCGCCCGTCCCCCAGTGATGCAGGCCAGTAAGCATGGATTGAGTGCCATTTGAGAATCTGGTCCTGTGCTGGTCTTATGGGGGAGATCAAGAGGGACCAAGTCTCAGCCTGGGGTGTCAGGAAGGGGTTTTATGGAGGAGAAAACAGAGCAGGGATGGACAGGCAGTTCAGGGGAATCAGGAGAGAGAAGGCACGTCTTCCTTGTTCTGGCATCAGGCCCATAACTTCCCTCTCTTCTTCACCTTCTGACACATCAAAGCCTATCCTGAATCTGCTCACATCTTCTCCACTGAGGGGCAGCTCCCGGGATTGCTTCCTGCCTTCACATGGTCTGTCCTCCCGTGGCGACCACCAGATGGCGGCCGTGAACACCGAGTCAGCCCCAGCCTCTTCCCCAAGGCCTGGCCTCCCCAAAGCCGCCACCAGAAGGCACCCGTGGGCACTGACTCAGACTCCTCCTCCCCTGCCCACTGCCCTCCAGGACACCCACCTCCCTGAATCCTCTGGCCCAAGTCCTCTGGCCCCCACCAGCCCCTCACGACCTGTCCCCTCCCTGTTCTCCCTCCTCCCTCCTCACACTCTGTTGCAGTCACATGGGTCTCCTGGCCCTTACTTCAACATGCCAGGTACATTCCTGCCCCAGGACCTTGGCACGTGCTATTCCTTCTGACCGTCACCTTTTATTTTCTTCTCAGTGCATCCAGATATCATGCCATCTCAGTCTTCATTTACTGCTAGTTCCATGACAGCAGAGAGCTACCTTGCTGGTTCATTCAACAAATATTTATTGAGTGTTTACCGCAAACCGAACCCTGTTCTAGGTACTCGCTGGCCCATTCTGGCACCTGGCGTACAGCAAGAGCTCAATCAGTGTTTGTTCGGAGAATTAATAGATGGCCCGGCACTATGCCATGTGCTTTCCGACTATGGGGCAATGGTTCTTGTACCAACATGATTTTCTGCTTCCCCACTTCCTGTGTGTGTGGTAAAATATACATACACAACACCTACCACCTTCATTACACTCACACAGTTGCTCAACCCTCCCCACCTCCGTTTCCAGAACATTCCATCGTCTCACCTGACTCGGCCCCATCAGACCCTCCCCCAGTCCCGGCCCCAGCACCTCCTTTCTGTCTCTGTGACCTGACTCCTCTAGGGCCCTCCTGGGAGGGGGTCCCACAGGACATGTCCTTGAGGCTGGCTGATGTCACTGAACATCAGGTCCTCGTGGTCCCTCCACGTGGGAGCGAGGGTCAGAGTTGCCTTCCTGTTGAAGGCTGAGTACTATTCCCCTGTGTGGAGGGACCGGGATTTATATCCATTCACCTTTTTGCACCTGCTTGTCCTGGACGCCGTGGTCCCCCTAGGACACTGAGTCCAGCAGGGATCAAGTTCCAAGGAGGGATAGGGAGGGCGAAAGGCTTCCTGGAGGAGGTGACATCTAAAAGAAGACTTCCATTGCAGTGAAACCAGGCAGGGCAGTGGGGTGGAGGCAAAAGTGTCCTGGCAGAGGGTCCCACATGGGCAAAGGCTTGACAGTGAACTTCAGGAACAGAGAGAAGGGCAGGCTGGCCAGGCTGGATGAGCAGATATGGAAGGCTGCACGCAGGAGATGTTCCCGCCGTGCTCTCTGCCACGACAGGCAAAGGTCAATCCTGGTGCCCCCTCAGCCCCGGTCTCCAGCCTGACTGCCACCACCTCTTCCCCACAGATAGATCTCATGCAATGCGGGGCCACCCCCAACACCCCGACTCGGCCTGGGAAGGTGCATGAGCTGTGGGGGGAGTGGAGCGAAAGCCCCCTGCAGAACGGCCTGAGCCGCAGTCAGGTAGGATGGGCGGGGAGCGGGAGTGGGAGCGGGGAGCGGGCGGGGAAGGCTCCGCAGTCAACTGGGGTGCCAGGGGCTGGGCTCCAGCTGTCTCAAACCCAGGACGGAGGTCAGCTGGTGGGGGTGTCCCTGGGAAACGAAGGCCGGTCGATGTCCCCATAGTGTGTCTGCTGGAAAAACCAAGGCAGGGAGACATTTGGGTTTCCGCGGGGAAACTGAGGCAGGCACCGGTGGGCGCGCCCCTCCCGCTCACAGGCGGAGCTGGAGACGCTGGCGCTGTCGCGCAGTCTGATGCGGGAGCTGCAGTTCGCGGTGGACGCGCTGCAGACCAGCGTGCGGGGCCTGCCCGCCGGGGCGCAGGAGAAGGTGGCCGAGGTGCGGCGCCGCGTGGACGCCCTGCAGGCCGTCTTCGCCGACGCCCGCTGCTTCGGGGACGTGCCGGCGGCCGCGCTGGCCGAGGGCCGGGGCAGCATGGCCCGGGCCCACGCCTGCGTGGACGAGCTGCTGGAGCTGGTGGTGCAGGCCATGCCGCTGCCCTGGCTGGTCGGGCCCTTCTCGCCCGTCCTGGTGGAGCGGCCCGCGACGCCCCCCAACCTGGCCGCCTGGGTGGACGAAGTGGTGGGGGGCCCTGACCCACGCTGGGCGCACCTGGACTGGCCCGCCCAGCAGAGAGCCTGGGAGGCGGAGCACGGCGACCCGACGGGCCTCCCCGGGGACGTTCCCCGGGAGGAGCCGGAGCCCCCGCCCCGCCCCAAGCACACGCTGATGCCCGAGCTGGACTTTTGATCCTCGGCGCGCGGCCCCACCTCTGCTGCCCCCTCGTGGCGGCTCAGAGCACGATTGGCCGATGCCTGGACGCCGGCGCGCAATCGGAGGCTGGGGGCCGAATTCCCAGTTCCGAATTCGAGCTGGGTGGGGTCGGGTTCCCCCAGCCCCCGAATGCTGACCAGAATTCTCCCAGAGAAGCCCACATTTTGCCTAGTGGCGTCTATTCGGGGCCTTGAAAATGGACCGCCCCTCCGCCACCCCTCGAACATCTGGACTGAGGGGGTCCCCTAAAGATACCCCATGAACCCGCTGCGCAGCCAGACCCCCTTGCTTTCCCTTTTGGGGTTTTCTCGCCACAATAAATGAGCTTCGTGTTGTCCAAAGGCCTGTGAATTCTGTTCCAGCTGGGGTGGGTCTCAGTTTTGGGGGTGCGGGTGGGGGACCCCGAGGTGTGTGACTGTAGAGGACAAGGCAGGGCTCAAGATGTAAAAGACCTTGGCCCCATGTGGCTCAGCGACTAAGGTGCAGGCCAGGTAAAACCCAAGGACTCGGGTTCGAGACCCAAGGTTTGGGGAAGGGAAAAAAATATTTGAAAGAAGCGGTGATTCTCAGATCAGTTTGTCATCCTGGTTGGCGTTCCACCGTGAGCTCCTAGCCGGTGAGCACCCAGCCCCGTTGAATGTAAGCCTTTCTGCTCCAGAAGCAGCTGCTGGGACTGGAAGTCATTCACACACTAGTATAAACAAATGTCTTGGCATCTGCCTGGAGCAGGAGCAGAAAAGAAAGCAGTCAGATGGGGCAGCCCTGGACTCTGCCCACCTCCCTGGACCTACAAAGACTGTCCCGGCGTGTTTCTCCAGCTGCACTGACAAGATGAGGGAGACAGAGGGGGGAGGATCACAGCCACCCCTTGGGGGCCATCCTGTCCACTGACCACATTCTTGGCTGGGCCTCAGACTCCTCTGTGGCCACACAGGGTTGGGAAACCGTAATCTGAGGCTGTGAAATCAGGGTGGCCCCTGGCTTCCCTGGGACCCAGCCCAGGGGTGGGTGTCCCTTCCCGCCAATCACATTCACCTCTGTTCTGGCCTCACAACTTCCCTCTCACCCTCAGCCTTGCATCCTGACATTTGAGGATTTCTGACCTAGAAGGTTCCTCTGGTCTTATTCAGACACCTCCTCCCCCTTTATCCCCTTCATGACCCCTGCCCCAGTCACCCAGTCCATACTCCCTGCCTACTGAACTCTGCACATGCTCCAGCACATGGCCTTTACTCAGTCTGTGCCGGGAAGTCTCTTCTGCCCTCCCACCCACCTCTCAGACACATCTCAAACATCTTCAAGCTCCAGCTGCCATGCCGCCACCTCCAGGCAGTCTTCCTTGTCTGAACTTTCACTTCTCACCTGCTTGGGGCTCCAAACCCTAAACTTCTCTTCCACCCAAATCTGGGGGCTCCTGGAGGGCCAGGCACAGCGAAGATGCACAGAACAGCCCAGGGGGAGGCATGCTGGCAGAGGGCCAGCTCGGGCAAAGGCAGGAACATGGGAGAATCACTGTGGATAATGTGTTGAAATAAGTTCTGGAATTTGGGGGCCAGTGGGCCTATGTCTGGGTGGGCAAGGGGCTTCCCTTCCTGAACCTCAGTCTTCTCCTCTGTGAAAGGTTATGAACGTATTAAAGCAGTTGTGCCCACTGTGAGTCACCCTTGACCCATGAAAGCTAGCACACCACCTGCTGTGGGCCAGGTCGTGCTCCCTCTTGGGGACAAAGCCACAAGCCAAATGGATGGAAACCCAGCCCCGGAGGGAGGGCCTTAACCATACAAGAGCGACAGAAAATAAACCAGAGAAATAAGGGCCTTCTGTGTCTTCGTGTTCGTAAATGATGAGGAAAATAAAAGGGAAGGGGGTGGGGAACCCCCTAGGTGGGGGTATGAGAAAGGGTGTCTCTGTTTAAATGGGAGAGGTGTCCAGGAAGGGCTCTCTGAGGAAGTGACATTTGAGCAAAGACCTTAAAGGAAGTGAGGCATTTGAGGAAGGCTCTTCTAGGCAGTGGGTACAGCACGTGCAAAGGCCCTGCGGGAGGAGGCCTGTGGGGCTGGAGCAGTGTGAGGAGGGGGACAGAGGGAGGAGGGAGGACGGGGCAGGCAGGATCTGGTGGTTGCGGGAAGACTTGGGCTTGACTCTGAGGGAGATCGATGCCCTGGAAGGCATTGGGCAGAGGAGGGCTGGACCTCTCTTCCACTTGCCCGTCACCTGTGGGAAGCCTTGGCAGGGAGGACACCAACTCCCCTCTTCTTCTCCAGCTGTTCAGCAAACACAGTGAAGTCCACCAGGAGACAACCTGGGGATGATTCCGTCCAAGGCCAGACCTTCCCTCCTCCCAGCTCCATGCCCAGAGCCACAAACTAGGTCTCCGTGCCACATAGCTGGGAGCCCTGCCCCAGCAGGCAGGCTGCGGGAGTCGTCCTCCAGCAAAGGTGGGGCGATCATCCCTCCAGCCACCCACACACCTACCCACGACAGCCCGCAAGGCACACAGGTTCTGGGGCTGGATTTGAATCCCATCTCTGCCACGGCCTGTTGTGTGACCTCTGTGACCCAAGCTGCCTCCTCCAGGAAGCCTCCCTGGGTGGACTCCAGCCCACCAGACCTGGATTTCACTCCCAGGAGCTGTCAGCTCTGTCGGTGTCCCACCTTCGTCTTCCTTTTGTCCCTTTCTCAAAGGAAGTCCTTGCTGGAGCATGACATGAGCCCTGCCTGCTTGGGGCAGACCGGAGTATTGCCTGGATGGCGCACGCTAATATTTGGGGGTAAGCCAATCACATGAGTGACCTTGTTTCAAGCTCACCACAGCCCTGTGAGTTGGCCAGGTGTTGTCCTAATGACATGGCAGGAGACAAAGCAGGTCAGCAAGGGAGGAGGCTGCGTGGGTCTCTGGGAAGGAGGACTGACCCCAGAGGGCACAGCTGTGCAAAGGCCCGGGGACAGGTCAGCACCTGGAGCTTCAGAACAATAGAGGGGCAGCCTGAGTGACCGGAATGGGGTGTCTGTGGAAAGAGAGAAGAGGTGAAAGCAGAGAGGGAGCAAGAACCTGTGGGCCACAGTGTGGCATCTGCAGGGGGAAACTGAGGCACAAGGATGGGAACTAGCCCCAGCGTCCCTGTCCCTGCAGAACTGGGATTTGAACGGGGCCCACCTTTTGAAGGGAAATAAGACTGGAGGGCACACAGACTGGGCCCCAGGGACAGAGGGTGGCCTGTGAATCACAGGCCCAGTGGGGGCGGGGGCTGTGGGCCCAGGCCACCCAGCAAGGAAAGGCACTGGACACGCGGGGCCGGCTGGGCTGGCATGTGACCGCCCAGGGCCCGCCCTTGGCCGCTGGCTGCCTGCCTCTGTCGGCCAGGCCTGCCGTCACCCCAGACCCTATAAGGCCTGGGAGTGAGCAGCGAGCAAGCTGTTTGCTGCCCTGCTGTCTCTCCAAGGGACCCTCACATAGGCTGGGTGAGCCATGCCGGGGAAAGGTCTGGCATCTGGGGGGGAGTCGGGGGGCTGCCCAGGCTGCGAGGTGAGGCCAGAGGCCGGGGACCCCATTCACTTTCCCTCTGTGCCCTCCTAGCTGCTTGGAGTGTTAATCATGTCTGCTCACCCTGAAGGAGGCCGGGATCCCCCCAAATCCAAGGGCAAGGTAAGGGGAGGACTGGGAGGGACCGATGCCTCTTGGGAGTCTCGAACCCCCCAGAACCAGGGAAGGTGACTCCCCGAGACTGGGGTCCAAAGAGGGGCTTCCAGGCACAGGGGGCATCTGAGAAGCACAATGCCCACCAACTCATCCAAAAGTGGAAAGTGACCTCCTGAGGGGCTCACACAGAGCCCAGCCCCGTCCCCGCGGTTTGCTCTGGGCCCAGCCACACACTCTCTCTGAGCCTCGGTTTCCCCGTCTGTGAAATGGGACCATGGGGTCAAGAGCTCTGTCCAAGAGAGGCGGGCTGGAGGTGTCTGCTGTCCAATCGGGGAAACTGAGGCTCAGAGCTGATGAGTCTTCCCTGCGGGCACCCAGGCCAAAAACAGGGGTTCCGCTCCGCCCCGCCCACCCTGTCTCTGCTCACGCTGCCCCCCACCCCCCGCGCAGTTCCTCAGTGGCTTCTTGGGGTCCTTGCCTGGCTTTGGAGCTGCCCGGAATCTGGCGACCAGCACCCACAGCGCAGAGAAGGGAGCCCAGTCGGTGGCCGATTCTGCTTCCAATGCCGTACGACCCGAGGCTCAGGGTGAGTGGACAGACTGGTCAAGGGCAGCACCCTGCAGATGGGTCCCAGTTCAAGGAAATCCTCCGGTAGGGCTTTCCGTATATTTGGGTGCCCGTCCTACCGGCAGCATTTCATGAGTTACCACAAGGCTGGCAGACAGGGTTGGCGCCCAACGGGGAAACTGAGGCAGGCAGATGGCAGCGGGGTGGCCCCAGGTGACCGAGTCAGCCAGAGTAGGACTGTGGATGAGCCTGTCTCCCCACAATGCCCCCCACACTCTGCACCCCTCTCGACCTCCCTCTGCCCCGTCTCTGAGGTGCCAAGGCCCAGAGTGGGGGAGGGGCTGGCTCATGGGGGTTGGGGTTTCCTGATTTCCAGAGAGACACAGTGGCGTCCCCAGAGTCACACTTCCCATGCTCAGCTGCTGGGGGGCGGGTCAGGGCAGCCCCCCCAGGCACGCAGAGAGTGGGTGGAGGGAAGCCTGGGTTTGGGGCGGTCTCCCAGGCTGAGTCTCACCCTGGGCCCCGAGCCCAGGCAGCTGACTTCTGCTCCACATACCCGG
>RJWH01006502.1:0-53698 GCA_004363575.1 Solenodon paradoxus
GGGCAATAAACTCACAGCTGGGCGTTATCTCAGCAGCAGGCATCTAGTCGTGAGCACCCCCATATCGTCTGGCTGACTGTTCCCTAAACTGCCTGAATGCTGAGAAACTTCTGTCACCAGATAGCACTGTGAAATGGAATGAGAGGACGTCTGTGATCTCAATCCTTAGAGACCAGCCTCTGCATGGTCCTAGAAGGCTCCCTTCCTGGCCCCAACCTTGCTCAGAGTTCGACGCGGTGCCATGTCTACCGTAGGAGGTAGTGACATTCTCCTCCTGCGACCGTGCAAACACAGGTGCACTGTGTGTTGACTGGCTCCCATCAGACATATGTGCAGCATTGTCACAAGCAGGGATGTTTTGCTGTGTGTTCTGAAAACAGGAATAGAACTCCTTGGGCCTAACTAGGATTCAGCTTGGCAAGTACAGTGGGAACACGAGTGCGAAGCTAGAGTGAACATGACAGAAAGGAGGGCAATCACGTCTTGCTAGGATGGCAAGCCCACTCAGGTCACGTTATTTTCTATTTCCGTAATGTCACACACCCTCACTATGGCATATCTTGCTCTAGAACTCTGCTCCTTTTCAAAATGAGTGATGCTCTTGGTCTTCTCCAGCACAAGAATGTGTTTGCCATTTAGCTAGGTTCACATTACTCATAGGACTGGATTTATGGGAGGGAAAGTATCATGATTTGTATACTGCCATTTCACTCATTTGATTAAAATAAAAAAGATATTTGGGGGGGAAAAAAGAATCTCCCAGTGCCTCTCTCAAAATAATAAAGTTTTTCATTTGTTATAAAATCATTCTATGCAGAGGCCTCTGTCCACAGAGTTGCAGATTGTGGGGATTTATAAGGAGAGGTTTCCAAAGTAAAAACCTCTGGGCTAGTTTGCATTGTTTCTATTTACCTACAATGTTCTAGATGCCAAACCTGTCCACAGCCTCACTTCTGCCTGGGGGTCCATATGAGGAAGAAGACATTACTCATTTCCTCATTTTCATCATTTGGTGTAAAAGAGATCATACAGCCCATATTATTTAAAATTCAGGTCCTCTCTGACCTCCCAGCCCCAAGGCCCTCCCAACTAGACCTCAAGCCTCCCCTGTACCCTCATATTTATAGTGGCTGTCCATCAGTTACCAAGTTCAGACTTCCCAGGCTCTTTGAAGTCTCCAAACCCTAACAACCTTCACTTGTTCATCTTTCTCTCTCCTTTTCAGTTTGCCACTCAGTCAATTATTCAACTTTTTACTCATTATTATTCGTCTCCACACTTTCTTCATGATGTGTAACTCACCTGAACCTCATCTTAACTCAACTGCATATCATTTCCTGGCTGAACCTCTTGTCTTAACCAGATCTTTTACAACGTCCAGATGCAGCTCAAGGTTGACTTTCTGTTAATAGACTTAGTTTTTTAGAGGAGTTTTAAGTTTGCCATGGTTGGCTTTTTATTTCCCTAGACATTTAATGTCTCTATAACAATTATAATTACCATGAAACAGTCTCTGGTCAGTATCACACTGGTCAGTACTTTGTAACTGAATACTTTTATTATTGTCAAAACATTTCACATACACAATTTTATTCCCAAAATATAGTATTGTCCACTAATTTGTTACTTCAATAAATATCTATTACCATCTGTCGTGGGTCAGATACAAAGCTAAGAACTGTAGGCTATTAAAATGTAAAAGATATGATCCTTGCTTTCAAGGAGATTACAAACTATCAGTAAAAATTAGTCACATTCAAAAACAACTAACAGGAGGTAGAAAGTATTCTGTCAATATGAGTAAATGGAGAGGTAGGGGACATTCCTTAAACTTCTTAAAATCACCCTCTGCTGTGGTGATTTTGTATAGAACTGGAAGCAATGCCTAATTTAAATAATTATGAATTTAAAATGCTAACTTACTGTAAATTCATAACAAGATATATCAATTGTCATTATAAACTTTTATTTTTAACTTAATTTTGTATATTTGCCTTTCCATTCTGATAAATCCATTTTAAGATACTTCCCCAAATAAAGTCTTTCAGTATGACTTATTACTACAATGGCTATCAAATTTGATAGAGCTATAACCTATAACAGTTAATAATATTCAATTTACAGAGAGGACATACTCCCAAGAATTTGGACTTCGTAGGTCCTGGTTAGAGAAAAAGAACTTCCATTTTTCAAAAATTCTTCAGATGATATATTGTCTAATGTCTAGAAAACATTTTGAGAAACATGGATCTAATTGCATGGAACATATATTGAAATACTAGTTTTCCTCCCTAGATGTAATTACATCAATTAATTTTCCTAATTGAGGAAACTGCTATTGGAGGAGAAGACTTCTTTCATGAGTGTTTTTCATACCATCATAGAATAAAAGGCCACCCTTGAATTATGGTTAAAGTCAAGCCTCTTTTTCTGGTTCATATAGACATTGGCCTTTGAAGCTCAACTAAATATTATAACAGTAAATGTGCCAGTGAAACAAATAAAATGAAAATGCAAAGAATTTCAGAACTTGGCTAACTGGATATATATTCTCAACAAGTTATTTTGATAAATTCTGCTACAGTGAAAAAATGTTGACGCTTTAAAATTAGAGTTGATTTTAATGGAATATTTTAAGATTTTTTTTTTGCTCTAATCTTTGAACTTTCAATAAAGCAACCATCATCAGTGCCTCAAATCTTCACAACCATATTCTTTAAACTAAGGTTTTATAAAAGCTAAGAACTAGAAATTCTCCAGTATTGGATATGCTATAAGATGAAAATTCCCCTGACAGGAAATTGAACAGTCTGATTTAAATGTAGTAACCATATATGCATATAAAAACAGTAATAGGCAGAAGCAATTATTAAGTATTGACTATGGGCTTGGCATTGTGCCATAAACAGAAAGATCAGTTAATGGACAGGAAGTAGATGTCACAATTAAAGAATAATTGAAGAGATTTAATAAAGGGAACATATAGGAGAATTAAGAGAAACCAATAAAGGATCATGAAGGACTCAATGCTAGTAGGAAGAGAGCACGAATAGCAACTAGGCATGAAGACCCAGACCCAAAGGATGTCAGCCACTAGAACCACTAAGAAAGCCAATAGGTGTGAGGGATACCCAAAATTAATAGAAGTCCCTGGGAGAGGAAGCAATACTTGACCTAGGAGAGATGGGGCTAGGAGAATAGTCTGATCTCCTGCTGGTGCCTCTCTTTGCTAGAGAGCAATGGGGTCCAACTGATGCAGCACTGAGGTCAGCCTCAAGAAGCACCAAATATGGTAGAGAAGGAAGAAAAAGAGATCTGGAGACAATATCCAGCATAGGGGCAGAGATGAGTAAGGCAGTCTCTACCCTTTTGCAAAAAATGGGACATGAAAATGTATGGCCTCTTGTGGAAATATCAAACTGCTCAGTTAGGGAATTCTTCAGAAGATACACAAAGAATAATAGAGTGTTCATCACTATTAAATAATAATCTCCTTTGTTACCTTATTTTTAGTTATTTTATAGCAACGTATATTGTCTCCTTTCTAGTTCTATGGGCTTTAACTGGAGCTATATTGTTTGCGAGCAGTTCTAACTAAGGTTTCCAGATTGTTTTCCAATGTGCTGTAGTACCTGTGACAGAATGGGCTATATTCGAGTAATATATAT
This sequence comes from Solenodon paradoxus, assembly GCA_004363575.1. Lineage (NCBI taxonomy): Eukaryota > Metazoa > Chordata > Mammalia > Eulipotyphla > Solenodontidae > Solenodon > Solenodon paradoxus. The sequence continues at coordinate 3,669 of RJWH01006502.1, forward strand.
TCCCAGTGTTACTACTGTTGAAATTGAAAGGTGGTTTTTCACTCCCTCAGACTTAGCCATATCAAAAAAATAAATCAAAATAAAGATCTTGTAGCTTCTAGCTTTCTAGCCCATTTTCCAAAGAATCTCTCACCAACCTGTCATCAACATTAAACTTTCCTAATAGACTAGTTCCTTTAGAACAACACTATTTGTCAAGTCTACAGGATGATTAAACCATCCCTGATCCACTGCTACTGCCAGGTAGCATGAAGAGTGAAGGTATGTTTTGTGTTGTGTTGTGTTGTGGTCTGGAGATGGTACAAATGCATGAAGGTCCATGCCATGTCTCCTGCAATAAAAAACAAAACAAAACGTGTGCACTCTTGCAGAGGATAGTTCATGGGGGGGAGGGGGGGAGACATAAGAATGAGTTTAGTCCCAAAGAAGCTCTAGGTCCTCGAGTCATTTCAGATACTACTGGTTTTACAAAAAGAACTTTAAAACTGACATTAACTTGAATTTGAAAACTCATTGCATCTTTATGAGGTAGAAACATAATTTTAACTCTATGTCTTCCACTCTTATATTTCTGGGAATCAGCCAGAATTGGGGATCATACTCCAGGGACTATAGATGAATACTGTGCTTCTCACAGGGACAATCTGCACTCATTTTAAAGGGACAGGGAGAATGTGTCTCTACTATAAATGGATGTTTTATTACTCCCTCCTCCTTTATCTTGCCATTACCAGCTCAATAAGTCCTCAGGCACTAGAGTGCTAATGAACAAAAAATCCAGTTTAAAAGCATGGTCTTAAATCCAAGTGCCTTCAGCTCTTGGAAACTTGTTTCTGTTTAAGATTTCCCATCCATTTTACAATCTCAGAAAGGAGGGAGAAGGCGGGAGGAGGGAGAGAAAACAAGCATATACACAAGAAGTGCTCAAAAAAAGGAAACATAACATTGAAGTTGGTCATACAAACTTGGAATCCTATATCCTCCCACTAGTCAGGGAAGCCAGATGCTAGGTCTTTTCCTTAAGATTTTCTATCTCTCTTAGAATCTTTGTGTGTATATGTCTTTAATATTAAGATAGCATGCTTCCGTTAAAAGCATGGTCCTAACATTGCGTGTTTGGGGGTATCTGGATGTTTAGAATACCCTGGGAGGCAGAAAATGATTCCTTCTGATGCCTGATGGTTATCTCTCGGTGGAAAGGGAGAAGGTAGTCTCAGCCTCTCCCCATGTGGTGTGGAGCAGTATGTGCTCTGAGTGACCACACGACAGGAGTCCATTAGGAGGCCTCCAAATTCTCAGTTGTGAAGCTAATGCAGGAACTGGCTGGGAGGCCCTACTGTAACTGATAAACACATTTGTCAGGAAGGTTGGGGCCTGCTTTCATGATGTATAGTCTCCTTTCTTCAGAGAGTTGACTCTGTGGACTCTAAATTTACTCAAAGAAACCAGAAGCTAGACTAGGTCAGTTCTTTGGAGAAATACTAATTATAATCATAAAAGCTAGCATGTGTTGAATATTTGCTCTATCTTTTATGGACTATATTATTTAATTCTCAACACAGTCCATAAAGTACTATTATTAACCTCTCCTCCTTAACAAATAAGGAACCTGAATCACAGAGAGTTTAAGTACTTTTGCCCATAGGACCTGTGTTATTAAGGCAGTAAATCTTAAGAATTCTAGTACATCAAACTGGCCATCACTGCTATCATTAATTGAGTATTACTTGTTGCCAGACCATGACATGAAGAGCTTTACATGAGTCACCTGGAAGAAACTGATGCTAAAAAAGACTCAGTTAAACAAACTCTAAATGAACACACAGCCATTAGTGTCTAAACTGGAATTCACTGTCCAGGTCTTCTGATGCAGAATTCTGCACTCTTTTTACTATACCACATGGCTGCATTTCACAACTCCCTCTAGGATGCCCTATGTGTGACCATTTTCAGTTTCAAAAATACCCCTCATTTTAAAAGACTGAAACACAAAATTCAAAGTAACAGTTAACGCACAGTTGTACACGGAAGGAGGGAAATGAACATTCATGATGTAACTCAGCAGGTGTCAGAGACTTCCTGAGGTGCTTAACATGTGTTGGATTCTCTCATTCTGACAATGCTTCAAAATTGTCTGTCTGTCAGCAAAACACTCTATAAGTCAACTGAAAATTTCAGAAAACTCAGGACCTTCTATTGTTTTGCTGCCCCCTTCCTAACATGGTATCTTCTTTACTCACACTGCTTGCTACGAGTGCATGAGACGGCTAGTTCATGCTCGACTCATGCCCATTTACAATTAGAAAGCAGGGGATTGAAGCAGAGTGGGTGACATATTGAAAAAGCAGCTTTTCAAGAAAACCACAATTCATATCTCATTGACCAACTGGCACCACTTATTACGAGGAAGCCTTAAGAGACAGGTGTTTTAATTGGTCACATTGCTGCTGTGGTTCTAATATTTAACAATGTCTTTACTTTATAATATGACCAGATATTTTAGGCGCACCTACTACATTCTCAGATATGTAATCACCCATTCCTAAAAGAGGCCTTGGTTTTCATTTTTTTAATCTTTTTGTGTGTGTGTGCCTATTTCCATAGATTCTGCTTTTCATTTATTTCCTCTCTATCTCTTGCTGTGCTTTCTGTAGTGAATATAATTCATTATACAACATGTAATTTTGTCTTCACTTAGAATTCTGTTTTTCTATTTAGTGACTTAGGTGGTTCACATTTCCTATTCTCCTGTCTCCAGGCCATGACTTCCTGTTTTCTTTTCTCTTTGATTTCTTCCACTTAGCCTTTGCTGCATAGCTGTAACAGCTTTCCTGAAGATCTATTTCTATTTTCTGCATGTTTTTAGTTATTTTTGTAATGCTAAGTTACAATTTTCATCTACTTTGTGGAAACCATTTGCAGACAAGTATTTCTATTATCTAAAAAATGAAAGTTGCTCTCCTTCATATTTTATTCTATCATATCCTTATGTTTAAGCAGAGCTTCTTCTTTCCTCTTATTTGCATTTAATGGGACAGATTGTCCTGGACTTCTAGTAGGAAGTGGTGTGGGGGATGCAGCGATGCTCCGGGCTATCACTCCAAGCTTCATGGCTCACAAGTTCCTCCTCTGTCACTACAGGGAATGTATTAAAATAGGGCCATCTCTGTAGCCAGCCCTGCTCACTCTCAGAGCCTAGCCTGGTTCAGGTAAACTTCTTTTCTTTCTTCACGATGCCCTGAGACACAGTCTTGCTGTCACGTTCTGCTGTCTGCCACCTCTGGGCTTCTGAACACTTTCTGAACCTTGTCTCTCTCTTCCTTCCCCAGTGCTCTTGATGTGCTGCATCTGTCTTAGTCACAGTCTCCTCTCAGGTAGGATGCTCTCATTTGGGAAGCAACTATTTGTTGGGGTGTCTGAGATCCACCAGCCCTCAGCGCCCCTCTGTCTGCCTGTCCTTCCCCTCAGTCCTCTCACAATCACTTGCTTCCTGTGTGGCCTCACCTTTGATACAACATTTGTGAAACTGGGAGTCTGCGAGTTTTATGTCGGCTATATTCATTGAAAATATAGCTAAAAATGTTCTGGTTTTTATTTCCCTATTTCTCTCCACACAATTTGCAGGAGAAATTCCACAGTTGGTTGGTTATAAAACTTTTGAGTATAAACTATCTGGTTATAAAATTTACTTTCTAACCTTTTATAAATAATTATAAGTACCATTTGCTAACAGCTCCTTAGGTGGAGCTCAATGCCATGTACTATGGGTATAATGACTCAACGGAACCAAATGAAGGCTAATTGCTGCCATTATCTCATTTTTCAATGGAGTAACTGAGGTCTAGGAAGGTTAAATAATTTGCTTAGCCTGTCACAAAGAGGATAAGTAGAAGAACTGAGATTCAAAACTAATTTATTCTAAATCCAGAACCCAAACTCTGACCCCATGAAATGACTTGCCACTTTCCTGCAGATTCCAATCATCCAAGATTAAAATTATTTATGTACACTTGCTAGTGTGTATACAGTAGTGTACCCTGTCATGTAGACCAAACATAAAGGCCTTGATTTTAAAACTGCACTATGGATTCCCCAGATACAACATAGTAACAAATACAGAAAAGTTAATTTGGAGCTAACTGATACTGGGAAGTTTAATTTTCCTGTGAATTCTGATTTTGTGAACACAATTTCTAAGCCAAAAACATTTAAACATATTCAAGGAGCAGCCATATTGTTCAAAAGCCCTAGACAAAATCAGTCTTTCTTAACATTTCTCTTACACAAGGCCGAAGGCCAAAAGTAGAGCTAAAATTTACCAGAATTTTAAAATCATATGCAATGAATATTAATATGCTGTCAAGTATTAATGATCTATATCACATAATAATGCAAGTTTGTATTTTCAGCAAACATATTTAAACATATTTAAACATATTAAATCAACTACATCAAAATGACAACACACATTAATTTGTATTTTTCTCCATGCAATTCAGTGGACAGTGAAGTGACTCACATGAGATAATAGGGTATCTGCCAGCTAGCTCCTCAATAGGCACATTATGACAGTCTTTATGAGGCTCTATGCATACTCTACAGGGGAAGAACCATTCTATTTTTCGCCACTAGTGGAGAATACTGAGCTCCAATTGTTATCACATGGCAGAGAACTGAATTGTTTTTAGGACATTTATAGCACCCATTTAAATGACAGCTGCTGGGGGAAAAATTAAACTTCTAAGGTCTATAAAATCCTTTAAGTTCTGAAATCTATTGGTAATCAATTGACAACTATTTACTCAGTCACTGTATTTTGAAATGCAGAGGGGTAAGTGAAGAGGACAATGAAAAAAATTATAAAACAAACACAGATGTACTTCTCAATGATTTCACCGGCTGGGGACACATGACAAATACATATGTACACTCATAAATACGTATATAAAACTTCTTTAGATTATTCCTCTCCTCTGATCAAAATCTTCAAAATTCTCTCAGAATAAGAACAAAGTCCTTATTAGCAAAGGCTATAACTGCCTACAGGGTACACATCCTCAATAGATGCCATGCTGTTCTTGGAGAACTTGCACAAAAGCTTCCACCATAGGTCTTTGCACTGGCAAGACACACTGCCTGGAACTCTTTGCCTTCAGAGAAGCACATCACCAGGTCTTTAATTCCCATCCTTCACATTTTTGCTTACAGAAAGCATTCTAGCAATGTTCTTCTCCAGTTCTATCCTAAACAGTTTAAAATTCCAAATTGCTCTCTTATGCCGCCAAACCTATTTCATTTACTGTCCTCTAATGTTCCTGCACTACATATCACCATTTGCACCACATATTTTATATATTTATTCTTATCTCTCCATGATTTGAATATTTGGGGAGGGCAGATCCCATAGGGCAGGCATCTGTTCTGTTCGTTGATGTATAGCCAACTCCTAAATAGCGCCTGACACATAGTAAACATTTCATAAGCATTTAAGTGGATGAACACACAGTAATAGTAAAGGAAGACAAATATAAACACCAAATTAGTAATCTAAAAATTTATAGTAAACAGCTGAGAAGATAACTCATGGGCAAGGATGGTCATACATGATTATATAGGGAGAGTAGACTTGAGATAAACTCAGATAACTGAGGGTGGAAAAGTACAAATGGAGACAGAAAGCTTCATTTGGGGAGTACATCCCCATATCATTGAAGGAGCCATCTGAATACAGGGATGTAGCTGGAGGGGAGGTAGGGAAAAGCAAGATAAAGGATATGTAAGAACATTTAATTCTGTGTCTGACAATGAGTACATAATGCATTTGAAAATTCCTAGTCATATCTGACTATAGATGTTCAACAGATATTCAATGAAAAGTCATTAAGGCATCTATTTGAATCACTTGTGAAGCTAGTTAATACAAAGAATCAGGTGCAGCACGTATGGAGAGGGGCCTGAGGTTCTCCACTTGGAACATTCTCCCAGGTGATGCTGATGACACTAATTCCTCAGACCACATGCTACGAGGCAAGGGTTGCTTACAAACTGCTAAGTCTCCAAAGAGTATTCCTGCTTAACGGTGGTTGGAAAAGGAAAAATTCCTCTAATGAAATTGGTTTGCAAAATGATAACTATATGGCCAGCTTCCTGGAGAGCCTGATGTGCATAGAGAGATTAAAAGACTCTGGATAAAGCAAATTCTTGAACTTTGAATAGCTCAACATTTCACAATCATACATAACCACAATACCTTATTGCCTATCTGAGTAAAAGCTATTAATCATCCTAGTATTTCATTGTATACGTTTCACAGAATGCTAATTTAGAAAAAGCATACAATTTTAGCATAAGGATAATTTAATTTCTATGAAAATATTTCATGTCTAAATTACCCAGCCTCAATTGTCTAATTTTCTCCAGAAAACTATAGTAAGTGGCAGATTAAGCGCAGATAACAGTGACCTCCCCTAACTCCACATCAAGAAAAGAACAAGTAGGGTTACAAAAGTAGGTTTCAGACACTCAGACAGTGGGCTTGCTGCAGAATGCTGAAGACACAGTATCCCAGATTGGGTGGCCAGGTACATGTCAGAGATGATTAGTAAAGGGAAAAAAGGGAACAGTCTTTCACTTTCTTGACATAAAATGTCAGGTAAAGGAGAATGAAAATACCTGTTTCTGCTGACTCAGAAATGTTCTTTGCCATATTTCTCTTCCCCCAGGAAAAGTACCAGTATGTATTTTCTTTAACGTTTCAAGTCAAAGAGGTAGAGCTGTCTGGCTTTGTCTTTCCTTCAACCTGAGTAGAGGGAGATGATAACTGTGGTTTTTCTACTGTGTGTAAGGACATAATTATGTCAGCTTACCTACTGTGAACCAGACATGCGGAGGCCCATAATATCTTCAGATATCATAGTCAGACAAAATTAGATTAACACCTTACCTTCCCACCTAAGGCCAAGAGGGCAAATTCATTGTGAGGAGAGTCCTCAAAGGTTTTTTTCCCCCAACAGACTTCACAATTGAGTTTAATATTTACACATATTGTTAGCTTCTAGGACAATGGTCTTCATTTTGGAAAAATTAAATGGAGTAAAAACTATTTGATAAAAAAAAAATACTGACAAACAAGAAAAATATAAGGTGACCCACCTCAATCTCAAAAATGTTTCTGTACTTATTTTTTTAAAAAATAAATCACAAGGTCCGGCTGCAAAATGCAGACTGTTAAGATCCCCAACTCGTCTCTTTCTCACATCACAACTAAGGACACATCTATTTGGCTACCACAGTCTTTGAAAAGAAATGAGACCAGCATCTGCACAGAGAGGGGTCATAAACACCTCCATAAAAGGTAGGAGAGGCTTATCTGTCTGCTTGCCACACCACTCTGCTGTTGGGAAACCGCAACCCTGGGGAGAGATTGCCAAATCCAAAACTGACACTTTCGGAGCTGACAGGCTCCCTCCTGCAAGGAACACTTACATACCAGGAAGCAGGCTTCCAGTCAGTCAGGAGCCAGGACACAGGGTGGAAAGACAGCCAGCACCCTGGCTAGAGGAGACGCTGCTTCTACTAGGTGCCAACTCTGGAAGCTGCCATTACTGGAAAAACCCCGGAGGCAAGCACCGTGCTCTCCAACATGAGCGCACCTGGTGCAGAGAGGTCAGCTGCATTTCTGCACCGCAGAACTGTTAGCAGCCAGAGCCAGTCAAACAGGCAACACCTGAACAGATTGTGGGCTATTTCCTGGCCAGGAGCATTGCTTTTTAGCCCTCACGGGCAAATAAATGGAAGCGCTCATCAAAACCTGCAACTACCACCAACTGTAGCTACAGCAAAATAGCTTCGTATCTGCTTAGCACCTCTGACTCAGAGCATGTTTGCCACCCCCTGCTGGGACTGTACTTCCACTAGAGGACTGGGACTCACATTAGGATACTCCACTAAGAGCAGCTCCCAGTGCCTCCCCTTCTGAGGACCGTGTTGAGATTACATCCTGCTGCTGACTAGACCCACAACTACTGGGCCTCTCTGTAGGCATTATTGTTGATGCCTGTGAATCTGGAGGAAGCCTCTGCATTCTCTATACCAACTCCAACCCTGTAGGCTAGATTCTCGGGCCTCAACATGGGGGTTCGTCTTAGAGCTTCAACAAATCTGATGCGTGTTGTTGTAACACAACTAAAGAAAGTCCAGTGTTTACCAATACACAAGTATATTCTGTGTAACTCAACATCCTAACACAAGGCCTTTACTTTGGGGAAACAACAGATAGAAATAAAAACAGAATGTCAAAAGATAGAAGAAACAGAGACATATGTGAAATGACGGACCTAAAGAAAACCCTACAGGAAAATCTGAAAGCAACAGATTTAAGTAAACTTCCTGATGAAGACTTTAAAACAATAGTTTTAATGATACTCACTGAAATCAGGAAAACAGGAACAAAAAGAGAACCACAAGAAAGACAAGGAGAAAATATGAGGCAGTTCAAGACAGAATTCAGAGCTAAACAACACAGTAGCTTAGTTAAGGAATACAGTAGAGGGACATGACAGTAGGTTGGAAGAAGCCTCCAATAGATCAGTGAGCTAGAAGATAGGGCAATGGAAGGCACTCGAGCAGACCAGCAAGGAGGGAAAAAAAGAATGTTAAGAAAGGAATACAGCATACAAGATCTATGGGATAATATCAAGAGGAACAAAAGTCACATCACAGGGGTCATAGGAGAAGAGAGAGAGAAGGGGGCAAAAACTGTATTTGAAGAAATAATAGCTGAGAATTTCCCTAACCTGAAGAGGAAGCAAATTTCCATACCCAGGAAGCTCAAAGAGTTCCAAACAAAAAACCCCCTAAAACCTAAAACCCACACTAAGACACATCAGCATTAAAAGTATCAAAACTAGAAGATAAAGAGAGAATCTTAAAAGCAGCCAGAGAAAAATGATTTCCATACAAAGGAGTCCCCATAAGACTGTAGGCAGTTTTTCAATTGCAACTTTACAGGCCAGAAGGGAATGGCAAGGTATGTTCAAAGTAGTCAAAGAAAAGAACTTTCAACAAGGATACTCTACCCTGCAAGATTATTACTGAGACTTGAAGAAATGATGAAGAACTTTACAAATAAGCAGAATTTAAAGGAATTCATCACCACAAAACCAGCTCTACAAGAAATACTAAAGGAAGTTCTATAAAATGAAAATAAACCCCACTTAAAAGTAGTAAGATATCAAAATACAAATGTGTGGAGGAGGAGATTAAAATGTGGATGGTTACAATGAGCTCAAGACTAACTTGCTTTAAAGTAAAAACGTTATGGTAGAGCCTCTAGATGGCAAGAAGACTGATAGCTGTGCACTCAAGTAGAGAATAGCAGATTATTGCAAGCACTGGGGCTGGCCCAGGGGTATTATTACCCAAACCTGAGCAATAGGGGTCTAGGGGAGCTCCTTTTATACTCTGAGGTAAAGATTTACCTCCTTGGCTATGTGTGGTTTCTACTGGCAACTCATATCAGCTTTGTACAGGTGCAGAGTAGGGAGGGATGCTTGTGTGTCCTTGGACATACCTACAGCCTCCATAGTACCATGGAAAATTCCTGGCAGACTATCTTTTGCATTGGGGTCAGGGAAAAGGTCTTCTACCACAAAAACAAGAATAAGCATAGAAACTCTTATGTAAATCCCAAGGTAACCTCAAAGCATAACTCCAGGAAAAAAAATCAAAGAAACAAATAAAAAGGGAAACCAAATACAACATAAATGCTTTCAAATCACCTAAGAAGAAAAAGAGAAGAAAAAGGTACTATTTACAACAACACCCAGAAAACAATGAACAAAATAGCAATAAACAGTTATCTATCAATAATCACCATAAATGTCAATGGATTGAACTCACCAATTAAAAGGCACAGAGTGGCTGAATGGATTAAAAAAGCGTAACCCAATCTTCTGCTGCATTCAAGAAACTCACCTTCTTTCGAAAGATAAACATAGGTTCAAAGTCAATGGTTGGAAGAAAATCCTATGGTAACCCCAAAAAAGCAGGGACAGCCATACTTATATCAAATAAAATATACTTCCAACTTAAGAAGACAACAAAAAGTAAGGGTGGGCATTTTATAATGATTAAGGGGTCAATTCAGCAAGAAAACATAATGGTTATCAACATATATGCACTAAACGAAGCAGCATCAAAATGCATAAAGTAATTATTAACAGAACGAAAGAAAGAAATTGACAGAAATACAATAATAGTAAGAGACTTCAACACCCCATTTACAACAACGGACAGATCAACCAGGAAGAAAACTAACAGAAAAAGAAGAGCTGTAAATGACAAATTTGAATAGGTGCGTTTAATAGGCATATACCAAACACTTCACCCAATGGCTGCAGAATTCATATTCCTCTCAAAGGTGCATGGAACTTTCTCAAGGATCGACTACATGCTGGTAAACAAAACATGTCTCAGCAAAGTAATAAAGACTGAAATCATATCAAGCATCTTGTCCAATCATAATGGCTTAAAACTATAAATCAACCACACAAAGAAATGTAGAAGATTACAAAATATATGGAGACTAAACAACATATTTCTGAATGACTCATGGGTAAAGGGGAAATCAAAGGACAATTTTAGAAGTTTCTGGAGACAAGCGATAGTGAAGACATAAACTATAAGGAATTATGGTATACAGCAAAAGCAATACTAAGAGGGAAGTTTATTGCAGTGCAGGCCTACCTCAAGAAACAAATATCAAAAATAAACCATCTAACCCTACATCGAAAGCAACTAGATTAAAGAACAATTGAAACCAAAAATCAGTAGAAGGAAATAACAAAAATCTCAGCAGAAATAAAAATATAAATCAAAAAGACAGTTCAGAAGATTAATGAAACCAAAAGCAAGTTCTTTGAAAAAATAAACAAAATTGACAAACCTTTGATCAGACTCACTAAAAAACAAACAAACAGAAAACTCTCATAACTAGAATTAGAAATGAAAGGGAAACATTACAACAGTTATATCAGATACAAAATATCATAAGAGACGACTATGGACAACTTTATGCCAATATATTGGACAATCTCGAGAACATGAGCAGAATTTTTTAGAATCATACAACTTACCAAGACTGAATTAGGAAGATAGGGAAAACCTGAACAGAACTATTACGAGTAAGACAATTGAAGAGGTAATCAAAAGTCTCCACAAAAAGAAAAGCCCATGACCAGATGGCTTAACTAGTGAGTTTTACCAAAACTTTAGAGAATACCTATTCTTCTCAAACTCCTCCACAAAAACTGAAGAACTGGGAATGCTTCCAAACACTTTCTATCAGGCCAATATTACACTGATACCAAAAGCTGATAAAGATGTCACCAAGAAAGAAAAATACAGACCAATATCACTAATGATAGGAGATATAAAAATTCTCAACAAAATATTAGCAAACTATTCAATAACACATCAAAAGGATTATCCATCATGACCAAGTGGGATTTATCCTGGGGGTGGTTCAACATACACCAATCTATTAACATAACATATCACATCAACAAGAGCAAGGAGAAAAATCATATGACAATGTCAATGGATGCGAAGAAAGAGTTTGGCAAGATTCAGCACCCATTTATGATAAAAACTAAGTAAAATTTGAATAGCAGGTACATACCTCAACATAGTAAAGGTCATATATGAAAAACCAATAGCCAACACCATACTCAATGGTGAAAAACTGAAAGTGTTTCCTCTAAGGTGAGGAACAAAACTGTTCACCCTTACCACTGCAATTTAATACTGTACTGGAAGTCCCAGACAGAGCAACTAGGAAAGAAGAAGAAATAAAAGGAATCTAAATTAAAAAGCAAGAAGTAAAATCATCACTATTTGCAGATGACATGATAATATGTGTAGAAAAACCTTAAAACTCCATCAAAAAAGAAACTACTAGAATTAATCAATGAGTACAGTAAGTGGTAGATACAAAATCAATGCACAAAAATCTATTGCATTTTATATACAAATAATACAATAGAAGAGAATGAAATCAAGAAAACTATCCCATTTATAATAGAAGCAAAAATAATCAAACACCTTGGAATAAACTTAACAAAGGAGGTGAAAGAACCGTACAATGAATACTCTAGGACTTTACTAAAAGAAATAGAGGAAGATAAAAAGAGAAGGGAAGATATCCCGTGCTCATGGCTGGGATGAATTAACATTGTTAAAATGGCCATTTTACCTAAAGCAATGTAAGGGTTTAATGCAATTCCCATAAAAATCTCACTGGCATTTTTCAAGAAATTAGAACAAAAAATATTAAAAATTGTATGGAATAACATAAGACCTCAAATAGCCTGAGCAATCATAAAAAAAAAAAAATTTCCTTTCAGAGAATTTTTTTCTCTGCCTTTCATATTCCCTTAATATAAATGTACTCATGATATGTAAATACACTTTGCATTTTGTGTATTTTCTGTTAGTAAATATACATTTAGAATGTAATTTTATACACATGTATGTATGTGTGTATGTAAATGAGTTATTTAACATGAAATTACAATTTTCACACAGTTTCATAAGGAATCAAATTACTCTCCAAATGATCACAGGCATAAAGATTATTTTTTTTATATCTTTCTGACTTGCAGGTATTTTCGGGTAGCAGCAAATTTTAGGGGAGAATCAGAACATCAACAGTTACATACAACATGAGACTGCATGTTTTTTAAACCACATATTTTTCTTATATTGCTCTCTAGAAGAGAGATAGTGGATTGTAGTGAGGATCCCTGCTTTCTTTGGAATCAGATAAAAAGTTGTTTCATTTCTGGCTTTGTCACTTACTGTGTGCCTTCAGGCAAGATGTTAATATCTAGGCCTCAGTTTTTACCTCAGCAAGTTTTGAATAATAATAGTAGATTCCCCACCAAGGTGTTGAGCTGATTGAATGAAATGGCAGCATTGTGTATGCGGAGCTGCTAGCCAAGCTTCCCTAGCTCTTTTCTGAAGAACTCAGACAAGGTCAAACCAGCTGAGTAGGGATCAGTGATAGTGTCTCAGGCTCTGCTTAAAAAAAAAGACCTTAACATATAAATTGGATTTGTGATAACAAGTGAGTATGTAACTTGATTTGAGAGCTATATAAATATAAAGCTACTCATAAAATTATGTCTCACTATAAAGGGCACATAAGTGGAATTTCAGTATCAACATCCACTTTTCCCTCTATGAATACTGTGTAACAATCCTTCAGTCTATGGTGAGTCACCAGTCTGGACTGCTGCATGGACTTTCCTTTTTTTCACATCCTGCTGATCTTTTTCCATCTGTCTCATTTCACTCTTGAATCAATGAAGTTTTTGCTGGAATGCTACTCTCCTAGCTGAGAGCTTTACATATGGTATACACAAAGTCTTTTCTCTTTCCCATGTAAAGTATCCATGATATTACCTACAAGGACTGTCTCTAGCCTTTGTTTCTTCCACAACCAGATCATCCAGACACTGAAAAACATAAATTATCTCCTGTCATCCATGCAATCAAGGTCAGATTGCTGCTGCAACTCTTGGGTCTTGATCCCTCCGTGAGCTGCCTCAGCATTCTAATGCATGTGGCAATGTATCTAAGCATATCTACCTTTTTTTCATTAAAAATATAAATAAAATTAAAATCACTTCTTGATTGGAATCTGAATCAGTAGCACAAATACCTCCAAATCTGTGCAAGTGCCCTGAACATCTCTTTGACGCAGCAGCCACTCCAGGAATGTTCCTATGGAAACAATCATGTTCAATATTACCTCAAGTAAATTAGTGTCATGTCTAGTCTCCAAGTCAATTATATTTGGATGAGGATAATCTGTCTTAACTCCCAATAAATTAGAACTGTTTATTAATAATGCTAATATTTATAATATCTGACTAGTATTTGTATTTGCAGGTTTTCTAAACTACAGAGTTATAGTTTAAATTTAAAAAATACACAGATACATTTTTAGTCAATTTACATTTCCTGTTCTTTTAAATAATCTTGCTCTTAGCTTCTAAAAATATTCCTACAGTTTTTTAAAGTGTGAGCTTTGCAATTTATATAATGGCATGACCTCTTAGTATTTCAAATCATGTGTCTCCATTACTTTAGGAAGCAAAAAGCTCAGTTAATCTTTTAAGAGGCAGACATTAGAACAGTGCTGTCCAAAAGAATGTTCTTCAGTGATATGAATGTTCTATACCTGTTCTGTCCAATGTAGTAACCACTAATCACAGAGAGCACTTGAAATGTAACTAGTAAAACCAAGGAAGTATTTTTTAATTTTAATTAATTTAAATTTCATTAGTCACATGTGACCAGTTATTGCCGCATTGTACAGTAGTTTCTAGCAAAGCTTTGAGAGAAATTTCCAACGTTAAACACACTGCGTAATATCCATGTGGAATCCTGAAACTCTTTTCTTTATTCAGAGAGCACCTTCAGCCATTCATTCACCTTTGGCACCTCATTATCTCCTATACATCAGAATCATTTTTAAGAATGCACATCTTCTCCAAGAGATTATAAACTCCCTGAGTACAGGAACTGTATCTGTCTCAGTTCTATATGCCTCACTGAGCATATTACAGTGCATTGCATATTACAAGTACTCTGTATTGGCAAATAATAATGATAGCCCCTGTTCATTGCAGTTTTGTAAACATATTGTACTGGCATATTTCCCTTAGTTCTTAGCACTTCCCTTAGGACTCAGTGACCTGATGGAACTGAGCTCCTCCTGAGTTTAAATGTTCTGTGTGTTGTATTACAAGCCTCCCAGAGAGTGCATTTCATTGCTCTTGGGACAATCTAAACCAGAGTTCAAGAGCAAAATCCCCAAATGTTTGTCTTTGCTGCCATTATATATTTTGAAATAACTAAACATTTTTTACAATATGGCATCAGAAAAAGTCACTGATGGTGAACTAGAGAAGTCTAAAAACAGGAAATTGAAAAATTACTTCTTTAAATGCATACCTGCTTTCCCAAGCTCTGTGTGCAGGCATTGATCTTTTGTGACAAAAACAAAAGGGAACACTAGTTGGAGGATTAGAGGCAACTAGTAGAATGGCATACTCAGAACAATTCAAAAGAGAAGGAGGCAAGAGGCAAGAATCTGTTACTCACCTTTTTTTTTTTTTTTGGCCATGGTAAATGGTTTAAAAGTTAACCTCATTCTAGACAGCTATGTAGAAAGTTAATATTTAGGACTGAGGGACATTAGCTTGAATCATTGGCTATCCCAAGTTATTGGTATCAATGTGAAGAAAGTACAATTTTAAATTTTAAATAAAAGCTCTAGGCATCCTAAACAGTCTAAAAATGATACTAATTAATCTATCAAGGCATCCGTTTTACAAAAACCTAGACTTGTATGGAATTCCGTTGGGAGAAGGAGGGAACTAAGAGTCTAGATTGTTACAACATGTATCATGTTTGGCTGCTTATGCTAGTTACATTTTATTCATATAAAATTTCATTTTATTTTTTACTCTGTGGATAAAAATGTATGGGAGTCTTAGTAGGTACATAAGACTAAGGAGCTCCTTAGCCTAGAAATCAGGGGGCACAGCTAATCAAATCAATCATTATTTCAAAAATATTTTATTATGCTTTTTTCATTCTGCTCACTTTTAGGTCCCAGGTTGTATATCTATGTTTATCAGAAAACTTTAGGATTGTCTCTGGTAGAAAAGAACCTGTGCTTCCCTTAGCATAGGAGGACTATAAAATCAGAATAGGTATCAAAATTATGCAACTTGCTTTTAATTTCATGAACAAGGTTATAAGACTTTACATTTCTGTTGTCCTTCATCATTTGCAATTATGAGGTAGAAAGGGATTTGGTTACTGTATGAATATATTATTCTTACTAAAAATGTCTTCTCTGACTATAAAAACATACTAGTTTTAAATCATAATGAAGCATATCAAAGAACATTTCCCCTCAAGGAATGGAGCTCCATATTAGTTCATTATTATCCAAATTTGGTTTTGCACTTCGTAGGCTTGAAATTGAAGAAAATGGCCAATGATTTGCAATCAGCCGTAAAATTCAGGCTTTTACTTGGTTGTCTTGAGAGTAACAAGAGGCTAGTTGGTAAAAGATGATTATGGGCTAGTTTGTTCACTACATTTCTAGGTAACAGGATGTGATAACTCTATTACCCACAGATAATGTCTACAGTTCATGAAAATCATGAAATTGATATTTACCATCATAAAGGATAATGGTAAAAATTAGAGCTTAAGATTTGTCCTAGACATAAGTCCTTATTCTGGGATAACCAAATATAAATCAAATTATGAAAATAAATTAACAATTTATATAACATCAGAAAGTTTAATGTATTTGGATATTTAGTTATTTAAAGTATATCAGTTCTCTTGTTAGTATAGGCCATATTCCACTAAAAAATAAATAAATGACCTTAAATATTTCCCTGGGATATTAACAAATATTTTATTCTTCTCTCCAAAAGAAAGTACTAGATACTTAAATAAGATCACACTTCTCCATTCCCATACCCTTCATGACATATTACCTTTTCATCTCTCATATTCATGCTTAAACCCAGCACAGTGTTTGGATTAATTTTCAGTAATGGATCCAGCAGGGATAGAATGTGGGTATTAAAATTATTTTGAGTAAAACAACAAAATTGCATTAAAAAGGGTATTCCACTTATTATAATTTATTACAGTAAGACATTTAGAGAGATAGAATAAATATTTCTGCTTTAGTATGTTTTTAATTTTATAGAAACAATGTTAAAATATATATTTTTCTATTGTTTTGAAACCTACGAATGAGATTCACATTTTCTATTTACAGATTGAAATGCCAGCATAATTTACTAGTAATAAAACAGAGGACGATCATTCCCATTTTATGCCTGAAGCAAATCTCCACACTATCAAAGGTCAGATTCATATAAGTGAACTTTTTAGAATATATTTCCAATTCTATTAGAAATAAACACTATTTTTTCAGTTCACACTTGGGTAGCATTAAAATCTCACCCAATAGAATAACATCACCAAAATGGCAATAGGCACTCACAACCTCCCTGTTCTCCCACAAAGATCAACAGACAACTCTCCACAAAAAAAAAAAAAAAAAAGGAAATACTCTGGGAGAACTGGAAAATCCTATTAAGCAATTTTAGCAATACAGGAGAACAAAAAACCTGAGAAGAATTGCATGAGAAGAGAAAGAAGACAGGTTCATTCTGCTTGCATCATCCCATCCCCCTGTCAGAATTGTCCAGTGCCAAGAGGGTACTTGACAGCTTGACAGTCACCCTGACTAGGAAAGGACAAGCATGATATGCGACCTGCTTCACCGACCTTTCAGGGCACCATCAAGATGATCCTGCTTCAATTTAACCCCACCCAGACCAGAAAATTGAGCTGTTTAAAGATGGCTAGGAGCAAGAAGTAAAGCCCCTACATAAGCAGCCACACAGGAGGAGTAACTGTATTTCTGAGTGACCTGTTCTCCAGACAAAGCCAGTAGATTATGCCACTGATGAAAGCAAGTGGCCAGCACAGCTAGCACAGGCCACTTGCGGATTTCACCCCACAGGTATTCACATTCATTGAAGCCAGCTGCTTGAGTCACCAGGAGCAACACTGGCAGCCAGCTCAGGCCTCTGCAGCTGTGAGTGAGGATGCCAGTCTAATCCCCTCCCACCCCGCTCCGCCCTATTGACCTCTACTGCATGGAATTGCTAACTCCTAGCCCCTCCAGCTCTGCACTTGCATATCCTCGGCCCATCCTCATTATATGCTTCCACTGGAGTGAACATGCACTAGTGAAAAGTGTGCACACAAGGTTAAGTACATCAGCCAGGGCTCCCACAGTTGCTTGTGGGCCCACATTAGGACCTGTCTTCTATCACCACCCTATACTACTTAGCAAAATAGAAGGAAGAATGAATGACCCAAACCTCCAGGACTTATGGATACCATCAAATACATATGCACCTGTGAAGTACCAGAGGAAGAGAAGGAAAGGAGTAGAAAGCTTATTTAAATAAACAATGGCTGAAAATGTTTTAAACCTCTGGGGAGATTTGGATACACAAGTTCATGAAGCTAATAAGTCATCCTATAAATTCAATCCAAAATAATATTCACCAGAACATCTAAAATCACAGACAAAGATAGAATTTCAAAAGCAACAAGAGAAAAATTTATCTCATACAATAGGATTCCCCCTCATTAGTTATCTCAGCAGAGACTTTGAAGGCCAGGAGAGAATGGGATGATTTATTCAAAGGTCTGAAAGAAAGAAACTGCCACCCAAAAATATCCAGCAAAGTTGTCCTTTTGAAATGAAGGAAAGAAAAAGACTTCCCCTAATAAACAAAAACTGAGGGAATTAATCACCACTAAACTTAAATTACAGGAAACGCTGAAAAGAGTTATTGAAGATGAAATGAAAAGATGCTAGTAACATGAAAACATATGCAAATACACAACACACAGGTAAAGGAAAGCATATAGTCAGATTCAGTAATTCTTCACTATCAATTGCAAGTATTTTTTGTAGAAATATATATGCATCATATTAATAGCTAATGGAACCATTATGATTGGCTTTATTTTGATGCATACAAATTAACTTCAAAAGGCTAACCTACTCAAGTTAATAGTATGTCTAATGCTAAGCTACAGTAGATATGAAATTCATGAAAGAATTAAATCTGATAATTATGCAATATCAGATACATTAATATTGATCAGTACCTTGATATTGAATATGAATAGGTGAAGTTTTTATGACTGAATATCAAAGTTAGTCTTTGCAGTGTGTTTCAAATTAAAAACCCATGAAAATATCAATAAATATGGCCTTATCAACATTTTATACAATTTAGTAATCCAATTTCATACGCCCCCGTTATAACAACAACAATTAAGATGATGACTATTCACAATTAATAACTACTGAATTCCTACTTTGAGCCAGGAACTGCTCTTAAGTTCTAAACATTTTATATGAATCAATTCATTTATGAGAAATAATTACAGAACTCTCTACTTCATTTATACGCAATTGATAAAACTACAGTGATGCTCCTCTGCAAGAATTCCTACTTTGAGCCAGGAACTGCTCTTAAGTTCTAAACATTTTATATGAATCAATTCATTTATGAGAAATAATTACAGAACTCTCTACTTCATTTATACGCAATTGATAAAACTACAGTGATGCTCCTCTGCAAGAAAAGGGAATCCTTAACGATTTATGAGCAGATATTTCACAGCTGAAACTGGAACTGAAGGCTTACTGGTATCATTATTAACATCGTCAAAGTTGGTAAATGTTCATGTTCAATGGGGGAAAAATGTTTTGTTTTAAACATAGAGACTGATGTTTTTATTTCTTATGAAATTAAGATAAAAACATCTTTATAAATTACAACAGCAATAGACAACATTTAAATGTAATGTATTATTCATTCATTTTTAAAAACTTACATGCGAGTAGATACATATCACTCATTAGAATAGAGATCAGGTAGAAAAGGCATTCATTCTTTCACCTATGTTTACCAACTCTTTTCCACCCCACTTGCCACCAAATCTCAACAGATGACTTCATTTCTCACCTCACTGAGTTTTTAACTATTTAACATGTGATTTCTCTCATCTACCCCATCCTTCGCTCCTCTCCCTTCCTTCCTCCTTCCTTCCTCTCTCCTCCTCTCCCCTTTTCTTTCTTTTCTTTTCTTTTTCCTTACTGAGTCAGGAGATAATACACCTGTATTTCTAGAGCCAACACAGGCACATTGATGCACAAGACTTGACTTTATGCATGACCCATACTTTCTTCTTGAATGTCTGGTTTCTTCTAAAACTTTGTTTAGCTTTATTTGTGGGTATGGTTCTTTTTTCTCCCTCTCCTTAAAATTACTCCTTAAACCATGCTACCATATTAAGATACTATCCTTATACATTCTTTTAAATTCTTCCAAGCTGCCAATCCCTACCAACACAGGTAGAGTTTATTTTTCTTTTGTTAATCAAAGGCTCTGTCTCTTCACCTTGCCCAAACTCTCTTCAATACTTAAACTTATTTTTCTTCTAATTCTTTGTTTTCTTAACTTTCATGATGTCATGGCCCATGGAAATTTTATTTTGGAGGTTTCTCTAAAAAATCCTTGATTTCCCAATGTTTTTAGTTTTCATAACACCTTTGAAAGCAACATTTCCTAAGATCCTTAGTTGGCTCCTATTTCTTACCTCACAATTTGCTAGTTGATATTCATATCCACTCTCCACAATATCCTGTTATCCCTCAGGGTAGAATTTTTGAATTCTGAACTTTAGCCCTGACTTCTCTCTCAAGTTCTATTGTACATTTTCATGAACAACTGATTATTTGACATCTCCACATGAGTATCTCTCAAGCACCTTAAACTTAACATGTCCTGAATTAAAAGGATTATGTTTCCAACATTCAAGTCTATCAATTACACTAAAAATAGTAAATCAACAATAACCCACTATTCTGTCTTTTTCTTAATACCATTAACACTTTTTCAATCACCCAGGTCTAAATCTGACAATCATATTTAACTATTCCTCTCCCTTGACCACCACTTCTATCCAATTATTTTTCATTTGACTTTTAGCCTATTTTCAATCAAATAAATAGCCTCTCCAAAGTTGTGTTCAGTAGCTTTCCACTTCTCAAAGTCCACATGTGTCATTTAAGGCTTTCTACATCCTTGCTTGTACTTCCCTTTCTTAGACCATCTCTTGTCACTCTTCTCTAAACACCCTTCGGCCAAATATGTTCTTTCCCCAAACTAGCTAATTTTCCTTATTTACGTGACTTTGTTCATATTTCTCCCTTGATCTAAAACACCTTCATTATCATCCATACAGGCATTTATCAATTCATTTACTCAGTACATATTCAGTGAGTGTCTACCTTCTACATGCAAGATGCTGTTGTTGATGCTAGAGATGATGAAAAAAGCAATGTCTTTATACTAAGGGAGCCCATATTCTAGTGAGAAGATAGAAATTAAGTCAGTTAACATATCAGATACAAAAAAAAATAAATGGGAGGTGTGCTCTGGTGGCCTAGTCAATTAGTACACCCTGGGAGCAGCAGCCCGACACATATCCGAAAGTCCTGGTTTCAAGACCCAGGGCCGATGGGAACAACCAATATGACAACTAAAAAAAATAAATGGAATGCTTATTCCACCTCTCTTTCTCTGCCTGCCTGCTGGCCTTCATTCCTGCCTTCACGTTCCCTTTAAAAATCAATAAGGGGATAGCAGTTACTTCCAACAATCTAGTACTCAGAGAAGTTCTACCTGAAGGGGGTGACATTTGAACAGTTGTCTAAATGATGTGAAAGCTAGCCACATTATACTGGGATACCTATATAATAGTAGGTAAAATGACCAATGACAGAAGCATATATGAGAAATTTGAGGAACAGCTAGGAAGCAGGGTGACTGATGCATATTGAGTGAGGGATTTCAAGAAAGGACGTAGGGAAAAGCGGTCTGAGTAACTAAAACTCAGTTCACACAAGGCTATGAACCACAGTAAAGACATAGGTTTTACTTTCAGTGGGATGGAATATATTTGGAGGATTGAGAGCAGAAAAGTGATGAGATTTTAATTTTCAGAAGGATCACTTTGCAGGTGTTCAGAAACTGTAATGGTAGCAAAAGCGAACATGGGAGAGAAGTTAGGAGGCTACCAGTCTAAGTGAGAGATGAGTATAATTTAGGTTGGGGAAACTGGGGTAGAGGTGGTACGAAATAAGAAAATTAAAGATTAATTTGGAAGACAGAAACAAAAAGATTTGCTTATAATTGAATTATTAGGAAATTAAAGAATAAGAGGAATCCTGGATGACCCCTAGGATTGGGTACCAAGCAACAAGGCGAATTTTGGCATGTCCATCTTCTAAGATAAGTAACACATGGTAGAAGAGCGGTTGAATCCACCATCTCCAGTCAGGCACAGTCTACATACACCCCAAGGACCCAGACTCATATCCTGAGACCAGAGGAGCAACCAAGATGAACACCTAAATAAAATAAAATAAATGCTTCTTCCTCCTCTCTTTCTGCCTACCTACTCACCTTCATGCCTGCCTGGACCTTTCCTTTAAAAAAAAAAAAGAGAGAAGGAGGGAAGGAGGAAAGGGAGGTAGGGATGGGGGTGGGGAGGGGGAGGGAGGAAGTGATACAGTATCTGGCACTGACAGTGCAGAGTTTGTCCTGGAAAGAATTCAAGGGGAGACACCTTGTCTAGTTTATTAGAAAATAACTAAACAGAAGTGACACATGCAGCAAGAGAGTTGTTAAAATGGAGTCTCATATATGGAGGAAGGGACCTCCCTTTGGGAGTACCCAGGGGTGGCAGCTCTCACAAGAGTAAGAGTTCAAGGGTAGGGGGTAACTAGGAGGTGTGTCCCCAGTTCATGTTGCTAGGGAAGGATTCCAGATTTTCCTACCAGTCCCTTCTTTCCCATGAAGGGAGAGACCAAGAAGGAGAAGATTTAGCTGGGGAATTAAAATGTCAACTTTAAAATTGACATTAGACAGCAATGTGGAGATGTCTAATAATCTTTGTCATGAGACTGGAGTTCAAGGGAAATCTTAAGACCACAGGCGTCCATATGAGTCATCTAAAATATTTTTTTCTGTCATTTAGGATCATTGAACTGCATGCAATCATTCCATTCAGTGATTCTCAATCCTACCACACATTCAATTCACTGAGGGAGCTTTAAAATAAAATACTTATTAGCCAACACGTGCGTACACACATACATTTCCAAAGGATAAGAGTGAGAGGGTGGGAGGCAGGGTATTGGTGAATTTTTAAATCTCCTCTAATGTACAACCAGATTTAACACTGACCTACCGAAATGATGTGGATAGAGGTCTGAGTACTCAGTTCTGGGACACATCAAAATTTAGAGATCTGTAAAAGCAGGTTACAACAAAAGAATCTAGAAACAAGTGGTCAGCAAGGCATGGGGAAAATTGGAAGAGTAGAACAGTGCTTGGTAAGCCAAGAAAAATGTTTCAAGGCTAGATGAACTCAGTCAAGTGCTATTGAGAGTTCAGTTAAGGTGAGGACTGACCACTAGATTTGATAATGTGAAGGTAGCTATACCAAGTGGATTTAGACAGTAGAGGGGGACCAAAGACTGATGCCAGGCATTCAAGAAAGTAGAAGATGGGGAAATATAGAGAGCAAGTGATAGTAACTCTTTGTCAACTCCATCTGTCAGTGGTTTGCCTATTTCCAAGGCCTAGTTAAAAGACCCAGAAGCTTCCTGTAACCTCACTAGTTGAAAGCAAGTTCTAGATAATCAATTTTCACTTGCCCTTTTCTTGGAGATACCAATTTAACCTCTAGTTATTTAGGCTTTTTTTCTGGAGAAAGATCACATTTAGCTCATCCTTATGCCTCACAGTAAAGGAAAAATAGGTTCTCAGGAATTGCTGCTTCAAAGTTTAGGAAACAAAAAGTTTTGAAATATGCTGAAAAGGCAAGGAGTGTTACTGAAGGAAGTACTAAGTGAGCAGAGTTCTAATGTCACATACCAGAAAGGGAAGCTACTGAAATTCACTCAGCTGTTTAAAGTAATTGTGAAGTATTAGGAGATAAAGAAGGCAGAAGTAATCACAGAGCTAAAAAATAGTTTCCTTAATTATCTCTAATGCTATCTTTGTTGCTGAGCACTATGAAGCACTAAATGGTAGTTCTGTGACAAGTCACTGACCCATATGCGTAGATGATGATAAACCAAGTGTCCTCTTATACATAGATGCCAGGCCTCACCTGAAGCACCAGCTCTGCCAATAACAAAGTAATTGTCCAGAAAATGCTGAAATTATAATTCAGGATCTGCGTGGTCATAATTTCTGTTTGTTTTTGTTTGAATAATATAAATTTTATAATACGGAAAACTGTATAAAATCTGCCTAAGTAAATGAATGGAAAACAGCAACCTGCAGGCCATACTGAGCTTTATCATTATATATCCAATCATGCAAACATGGTAGGTATTAGAATTTTCAGTGGCTTTGGATATCCCCAGAATGCTTAATATTCATATAATTTTCTTTTAGTGGTCTTTAGTCTAAAGCCGTTCACTCTACCCAATGATTTTTCAGTTTAAACACTTTGTAAATTCACTGTTTCAAATACTATGAATTATAATTCTGTTACATAAATATATGAACTGAATTTTTGTAAAAGACCTTGGATACATCTTGATTTTTAAAAGTTTTACAGGTGTTGATGACCTCTCTTAGTCCTGCTCAGGAACTTAGACTCTACAGAATTTTCCCGAACAGATGAATAGCCCCCAATGTGTGGAGAAAAGATTATTTATTTTCTCTACCTTCCTTAAAAAAATGAGATCTGTGACAACTAGGTCATAAAAACAATCCTTTTGCTGTGGAAAAATGAATAAGAACATTTATGAAAAAGTTACATGAGAAAAAGTAACTGCTAACTAAGGACTATATTTTCTGAATCAGAGCCATGAATTTGCCTTCGGGAATCTCTCAGAACATAGTTAAAATTACCTACTGTACAATACAGTGTTTACTATAGCTAGTAAGGATAAATGGAGATATTACTACTAATTAGAAATAATTATCAATGTTTAGACATATACTCCATTGCAAGTGGTAGAGCTAGTCCTAACATGAAAAAGCACACAGAACACAAATAGAAATGTTACTTTTAAGCATGATTTTCTGCTAACCCTTGACATGAAAAGAAAATTTTAAGCTACTATGAAAAAAACTGTACTATTAATCACTGCCTCTTTAATTTTTTCTGCTTTTACTAAATCTGTAATTTTTTTCATAATATTAAAAAATCATTGGTATATTTTGGAAAGCACCTAGATTTTTATCTAATCCAGTCTTAAAAATCAATAAGAAATCCCCATAAAGCTACCTTGATAGGTCGGTTTTCTTTTGAAGTTTTTATTGAGACAACATTAATTTATAACATTATATAGGTTTCAGTTGTACCACACTATATAATTCAACATCTGTACATGTACATGTTTCATTATGATCCTCACCAAAAGTCTAGTTTCCATTCACCACCATACAAAGAACCACTTTACCTCTTTACCACTCCCCACATCCCCATTCCCCTCTGGTAATGACCATTCTGTTGTCAGAAATTAAGGGTATGTTTTTGTTTTATTGTTGGTTTGTTTGCTTTATTTCTTCATACTCTTAAGTTTTTGCTTTGTAGTTTCCTTATAACAAGTCCTGAGTCCCAAACTGCTGTGGGGCCCCACTGAATTTGGTGAACATTTATACCCAGTTTGTTTAACCTCTTATTTCACCACAATGTTAGTTCTTAGCTACACAACATAGGAATATATATATGCACATATACCTGTATATATGACATGCATATACATATGTTGAATTAGTAACAATATTTTATTATTTTGGAAAATTTGTATTTTACTTCAGATGATTGTAAAAAGGAAAACTAAATATTACTTTTATATATGTAGCTAAAAATTGTCCCAATGTGTTTTTAAAAAGGACCAAGTATTTTCCAAAGGTCTTTTCAAAGTGATCATTAAATTTTCTACATTCCAAATAGGAAACTAACAAGATTTTAAAATTGAACCTAAAGACTATGGAAAAATCAAATGTTTAAATTTCATACTTTATTAAATTAAATAGTGATTTTAAAAATGTACCTAAGGTTCCAGTGGGTGAGCGGGGTGTGAAATTTAGATGGAGATGCAATATCATATCCTAAAATGAATCTAGCATCGTGAACTAAAGAAGTAATAAATACTCCCATTAAAAAATAATAATTCTTTAAAATAATTAACCTAAGGCTCACTCTGGTGGTCTAGTAGATAGGGCCCAAGGACCCAGATTCATGACCTGGGACTGGGGAGGTAGGGTGGAGGGAACAACCAAGATGAACAAATAAATAAATGTTTCTTCCTCCTCTCTTTTCCTGTATGCCTGCCTACTTGATGTCATTCCTGCCTGAACCTTTCCTATAAAACAAAAATTAACCTAGTACATATAAAAATAGAACTCAGCGTAAGTTCTGTGTATTAGGGGAAATAAAAGATAATTTTAGAATAGAGAAGCCACCATATTTTATGCACAGATGAATACACGCATGCAATCATAGCCTCACATTTCACATCTCGTTGGTAGAGTAGTTTGTAAGTAACTATTTCTTCTTGGACTTTGTACTCACCTCAGTATCTTCCTGGTTAACATTTGGTATCTTCCTACTTGATGACACTAAATAAATGAATCTCCCAGGATACTGGCAGGCAAGTTCTTCCATACAATGCTACTGTAGCCTGCACAGCTCTTTGTCCTCTCCCTGCTCTGTGTTGGAAAGAGGGACTTAAGCCTTAGCCTTCTTTACTTCAATGAGAGCACTGTTCTTTCCAGTATGTAGAGAGCAAGATTTCTGTATCTTGCTTTTTGCATTGGTATATTCAGTGGTTGGGGACTTTATAGATGTCTAATAAATTTCAGTCAAAAATTCATAGGCAAATTGGGCCTTGATCACCTACCATAGTATTCTACTTCAGTGTTTCTAATACAGGCATGAAGATTTATTGTGGCATTAGATCCCTCAGTAAGCTAATATCTTTATTACTTTCTGATAAAACAGAATAAACCAAATTATTTTCTCCATAAGAGCTCTAAAATTTTTGAAAGAGTACAAATACTGATGTCCCCTGAAATAATTACTCTCAGCTAAAATAATCAAAGAACACTATTTCCATTCCTTGTATCACTGCATTGGCTTATTCCCCTGAGGCTAAAACTAAGAGGATTTCAGAAAAGTAGTTTCTGATCAGTGCAGTAGGACTCTCCCCTCCTGTGAACCGGACATTACTCTTAATGCAGCTTAAGATGGGAGAAGATGGGCTGTGGCATTAACCATTGCCAGATATTTCCTGGCTTGTATTCTGAGAATCATCCCTGGAACTCATGTAATTCTAAATGGAAATGTACTTGTAAGTAGTCAAGCCAAAGTTCTAACAGATCACATTCCCATTTTCACCAAAATCATTGTGAATCATGGCAAGGACTGGTCTATGTCCTGGGTCTGAGAAAATAGCTTTGCTTTCTCTCATATTAAACAGTGATTGTTTACCGTTAAATTCTAAAATTATCTTTTATTTCCCCTAATACACAGAACTTAGGCTGAGTTCTATTTTTATATGAGTCGATGCCTTTTTCTAAATATATTTTATGTTTTTAAATGATTCTTAAGGCAAATGGCTTTAAAAAGTAGACATATCAATTCCTTAACACAACAATTCCTTTAACTCTAACCAAATTTAAAACATATGTAGAAAAAGGACTGATTTCATTTGGTTGTAAGATATGGTAATATCCAATTGACTAAAAAAGCTGCAGCCACCTTAACATTACATATCTAGCTATAATAACTATAAATCTGATAGTTTCAGAATGATGTCTGAAAAATGTTCGGAAAGTCCCTCATACATTTGTCATAAATTACTAAAAATAGAGATAAAAGGGTACTGCACTTTATCTCCTACTTTCCACCCCTCTGCTTATAGGAAGTTTGGTGTTGTCCTAGCACTGTCAAAAAGAATGAAAAATATAGACATTATATAATTCTAATGATACCATAAAATAGTTTGAGTAACTTTTTTTTGGATAATAAGATTTTCTAATTTTTATGTAATTGTACTCAGTAGCAAATATGAGATTCATTTTCCAGCAAGGTCAAATAAATATGCAATTAAAAGTTACTCCCGCGTGTCTTTCTCCCAAGGCTGTCAGTGCAAATTCTCTGGGGTCTTCATCTCTCCACCATCGTACAGAATTGTTCATTCAAACTGTATTCCAAATGGCTTTAAAATATTAAAAAGTTCTATTTTACAATTTCTTCTGCTCAGTGATCAGCATGGTGAATCTCCTTCATCTTGTGAAGGTCATAAAATTGTTTTATTCCTCAAAAGACCTGATTTTGTGGGTTATAGCAAGGAGAGCAGGGAACAGCAAGTCATGAAAAAGAAACAGAGTGCAATTAGTCCCAGGAAAGTGGTATTTAGGAAGGACTAAACAAATTTCCCCTCCTTCTGGATATTTCATTCTATCTTTTGTCGATAACTATTCAGTAAAAGTAGCAAAAGGGGGCCATAAAAATAATCAAATTTTTTCTTTATAATTTCAAACATCTAGGTTTAGATAAATAGGGATAATTTTTAGTCAGAGTCAATGTATTTAAGAGAAGTTAGAATCAGTACAACCAATTTAATTGCTTCCCTTCTACCTTTCCATCACCTGAAATTGAAAAGGGATTTAGTGACTGCAGGAAAACTGGTGGTACAGGTAGTGTGAAGAATGGAAACGGTTTGTGAAGGACTGAAAATTAGGATGAAAGGACCCAACGTGAAATGAACAAGAGACAGGATCTGAAACTAGTAGAGATCACCAACTTAAGGAGCAATTTAGTTACTGTACTGATAGTAAATGGTGATTTAAGAGAATAAACCAAATATCTCCCTTTGATTGCAAAGAGTTCATTTTCTAATGACTGTCCTGCAGGTGTGATGTCAGGCTGAGTTCTATATTTGCTCAATTTGCATTCAATTTAGCCTGCCAGGACAGACCTGTCTTTCTAATTAAGACACTTATATACCCTGAGATATAGGATGGGAATTCAGCCACCTCATGAAATGGGGTGGTGTGAAATGTTTAAGTTCAACTTAACAGAATCAACTTAAAAACTTGCCTGTTAAATGAGAAGACTGTGAGGTTACTTCCATCCTCTGAAACTGAGTCCATACATGACACTGCAGAACACTCCTATTTTAGGCATGTTTATCCCCCCTTTTAGCATAATTCAATAATAGGTTGTATAAGATCAGCACAGAAATCTTGTGATTTAGACTGTCTTTGTGGATAAGATATGTGCAATTCAAGGCTGGATGTATTTAAAGGATATTTACTTATGCATCCATTTTCTGTAAAACATGCATGACTCTAAAAGCTGCAAAAAGAGAATAAAATAGAGCCCTATAATACATGCCTTCACTCCTCTTTCAGTGTGGGTTCTCTAGAAATCAAAACATGTTCCAAAAGCTTAGGTTGTTAAGGAGTACAACCCTTAGAAGAAAGAGTGAGGGAAGAGGGCATGGTGAGGGAAAGAACAGAAAATCAATACAAACCAAGACAACACTGCACTTCTGGCTAGCCAAATGCTAAGTTATCAATCACTACAGACTGAACCATCTCATGAGATCAACTTCTAAGATGCCATATGACCAATTTCACCAGGCCAGTCCATCCAGAGGGAAAGTGTGGCTTTACCTGCTGAATCTAAGCTCCCATTGTCCACTGTTCTCATTGCTCAAACGCTTGTTGCACTGATTTTCTGGGTAGCATGTTAAGTGGAACTAACTGAGTTCTACAGTGTCTCAGGTCTTAGAGTCAAACAGGGATGCCCCAGAATGCGGCATAATGCCAGTCGCTACTGGATTGCACCTTTGTGAAGCTGGTTAGAATCTATGCAGAGATGGTTATCACAGTAGCAGCTTGGCCAGAGAAAATGCCAAAAGCTGAAGATAAATGAAACAAAGAGGATATGAAGTGGCATGTGAGATGCCTTTGACATAGCTTCCCACACTCAGTCAAGGGTGGCCCTAAATAGAGTACCAAATCCTGTCTAAGTGGCCTCAAGATCAGATATCCACACAGAAATATGGAGAAAATATTGTTCCTATTTCTAAATGAATACTCCTCCTATTTCTAAATGGAACTATACTTGAAAAATGAGCTTTTTCCATAAACTGAACATGGACAAGGCAGAAGATGAAGATATAGACAAGTGGTCAAGGTCTGAATCTGAAAAATGCCTTTATACCATGGAAATCTCTCAGAAGCTAAAGAGTTAGGGTTCTTGGTATTCTCAGGGGAAAGCAATCTATGATGATTGTGGCAGAATATTTAAATTTTAAAAAGGCAAAGATTATGGATCAAGAGAGAGATGGAGGAAGTAAATTATTTAACACTTTCTAGATGGATAGACAAAGTAGTGACTATATTTGTGCTACAATTGTACAGAATTTGGTGCACAAATCTCTGGTTAGTTGGTTGCTAGATTCAGGAAAGTAGATAGGACCTGCCTGCACTCCCTGTTGGATGAATTAGTTCTAAGTGAAACCCTACTTTCTAATTTTATCAGGTAAAATGTGATAGAACTATAAAGACTAATTGAAAGTGGGAAAATGTAGCACATGTATCTCAGAAACCATCAAATCAAAAAATCAGATAAAGGATCAATAACCCAACACCAGCCTTAAGCTAATACATCTATTACATATGCAATCAAATGGGAGAAATAAAATTTATTCTCAAGCATTTATAGAAATGTACATAAACATGACTAAAAGCAAAAAATAAGAGTTCAAGTTTCCCCAAAACCACAATACAAGAGTCACAAAAATAAATAAACAAATAAAATAAAGTTGAAAATGGCTCACCCTGGAGAATGGTAGTTTGGTTAGCTGCCTTCAGCCAGTGTGGCTCACATACAACCCAAGAATCCCTGTTCAAATCCTGGGTCTGGAGGGGTGGTGTAGGTGTGTGTGAGTAACCAAGGTGGGAAAAATCAAGATGAACAATTAAATAAAATTTAAAAAGTGCTTCTTCCTCCTCTCTCTTTCTGCCTGTCTGCCTCTGCTCAATTTCATTCCTGTCTATACCTTTCCTCAAAAAAAAAAAAAAGAAAAGTAAAATGAAATAAAGAAATCAATAATAAAAAGCACACAGCATACTAACCCAAATAGCACAAAAAATATTTGCACAATGTTGAATAATTTATAGGTAAAAGTGGAATTCAAGATGGAAATTACAAAATGTTTATTTAAAAATATTATGAACTACACTATATTTCAAATCTGAGTGTTTCTGCTAAAGGAGTAAAAACAGATGTATAGCCTCAACTGCATTTACTAGAACATTAGACAACCTGAAAACAAATGCATTGAGATTTCAATGCAAGAAGGTAGAAAAAGAACAAAAACATTTTAAACATTTAAGTAGAAGAAAATAATAATTATTAAACAAAATGATGAAACCAAATCCATAGATTCAATCAACATATATGTAATTTTTGCAACAATAATAAAAAAGACAAAAATTTCTCTAGTGTGATTTTATTTTTAAGGAGAAGCAGTGAATAAACAATATTAGACATGAAAAATGGATAATAATTAGTAATCTATTCCTTAAGATTCAACACCATATGATGCAGCAATTATAATTCTGCTCATAGAATCAAAGGAAACAAAAATCAGTCTCATAAAGAGATTTCTGCCCTTTAATAGCTATACCACTATTCACAATATCCAAGATCTGAAAACAAACTAAATCTCTATCAATGGATGAATGAATAAAGAAAAATTACACACATGCACACACACACACACTCACAGAGAATTGAATATTATTCACCAAGAAAAAAGAAGGAATCCTGCCATTTGTGCCATCATGAGTTAACATGATGCTTAACAAAAGAAATCAGATACATATTACATGATCACACATATATGTGAAATCTAAAAAAAAGTTCAACTTGTAGAAACAGACATTGGAATTGTGGTTACCATGAGCTAGACAGTAGGGGAAACAGGGAGATGTTGGTCAGAATCAAATTTTCAGTAATAATTATTGGGATCTAATATACAGCATAGTTACTATACCTAACACTATATTGTATACTTGAAATTTGCTAGAGGTAGATCTTAAGCATTTGAACTACACACACATAAAAAGGCAACTGTGTAAGGTGATGCATGTATCAATTAACTTGACTATGGTAATATTTTCCTAATATATACATGTCAAATCATCAGATTGTATACATCAAATATATAATTTTATTTGTCAATTATAACTCAGTCAAGGGGGGGAAGATTAAATGAAGGTGAGATAATTTAATACAGTAATTAACATTCTAGAAATAAATATAAAAAGGTAGATAACACGAAAAATGGCAGGGATATGCAAACCAGCAAAGTGGTCCATAGAGAAGAAAATCATAAAATTAAAGAGTAGTTAAATTTTCTTCAGCCAAAAAGACAGGAGACCTGTTAAACTATTTTTAATATTTTGTCATTTTTGTTCTTTTTTTAAAGGGAAGTTGCAGGCAGGTAGGAAGATGAGGTGAAAGAAGCCTTTTATTTAATTACTTAGCTGTTAATCCTGTGCCACATCCCCACCCGAAAGGCTTTATTTGTACATGGACTAAGGTTCTGGAGCAGACTTAACTGAGTGAGCCACCAGGGCATGCCAGTTGAACATTTTTTAAGCTAATTTCAATTGTATAAAAATTTACCAATATTTAGCTATGACTATGGTCCCCAAGACACCAAAGCACAAGGAAGTAAAAAAGTATATTAATTACTTATAAACATAGAAGCAAAAAATTCTAGAGTATAAGCAAATCCCAATCAACCATTCATTATAACAATGACATCATGACTAAGGGTTTAATCTCAAGATTACAACAGCACAATTTAAAAAAAATTACTAATAAAGTTACTAAATTAAATAATTTACCTAAATTAGAAAATATATAATCAAGGACTATATCTCAATATACCATTGAATGAGAGCCAGTAATCATTCATGATTTAAAAAGAAACAAACTTGGAAAAAAACATTCATAGATATAATTATCAGATACCTACAATAAAAATATGAAGAACATAAGATGCAAAGTCTAAAATAATGTACTTTAAAGTCAGAAATTTAAAAAGTCACTTGTTATCACCGCTAATGATTACCATTTCCCTGAAAGTATTAGCCACTGTTATAAAGTGAAAAACAATAATAAATGGAGAATGGATGAAAAAGTTAGAAAGTATGAAATAAAACGGTATTTGTAGAACATATGATCATCTACATAACCAATTCAAAATAATTCTCTGACGATTAGAACTGAGTACTCAACAAAGGGAAAAAAAATTACCCTGAATAACAATGAGGTAAGTAAAAAAAAAAAAAAAAACTAATTCATAATATCAACACATTATCAAGTGTAAGAAAACAAGAGTATGAAATTTGTAATGGAGATAACGGGAGAAGCCTGAATGAAGCTGAGTGCTAGCAACTTTAATATCACATTAATCTTGGCCAGCTAAGGCTTCCTTACCTTGGACCACAGTAAGGAAGTCATCGTTCTTACTATTAAAAAAAAAAAAACCCTCTAAGGAAGCGTGGGGGTGGGACTTCCGGCCTACGTACATTGGAAAGTTCTTTTCCTGTTTGTTCATTTCACGTGAGAGTGCTGACGGAAAAGCGGCGCAGAAGCGCCATCTCAGGAGGCTTTTTCCACAGCAGGTGAAGGACAGTTCTTTGTGTCAGGATACTATGGCTTCAATTCCCTCCGTTTAGGTGAGATTCAGTGTCCCTGACTAGTGCAGAGCACTTCAGACCTTCAGTTCGTGGTGGCTCCTTCCTGCTCTTCCTGCCCCTTCCCCCTCTCCCCCGCCTCCTCCCGCCCTGACTCGCAAAGGCCTCTGCCTTCAGCGGGTCTTGGTATTTTGGCGATGGCATCAGTGGCAGCCGAGGTGGAGGCAGTGGCGGCTATGATGGAGGGCGATGCAACTCTGGTGGAAGCGGAGGCTGAGGCTGCTGTGGTGGATGCCATGGCAGCTATGGCGGAGGCCAGGGCATTTGTGGCGGAGACCGGCGTGAATGTGGCTGGAGCAGAAATAGACCTTGCCGAGAGACTTAAAACTTTCAGTGATGTGTTTCTGTCCTTCACCCAAGAGGAGTGGGAACTCCTTGATGAGGCTCAAAAACACCTATATGCTAAGGTTATGCTGATGAACTTTGTACAGGTCCTGTCACTTCCAAAGTGCCTATACCATAAAACACCCCAACTGGTGCCAGAGAGGGAGCCCAGGGTTCCTGACCAGGTAGACACAGCACCAGATAAGGCGGAGATGATCCAGGGGAAGCCTGACCCTGATTCTTCACAGAGAGCGATGGATGAAGATGCATCATCTGAGCAGAGTTCTATAAGAATAGCAGATGTAAGAACTCTCAGTGTGGGTCCTCCCGTCCCAAACAGCCACCCATGTGATATGTGTGACCCTATCGTGAAAGAGATTTTGCGTCTAATTGGGCAGCAGGGAACACATCCTGAATATCAGCCATACCCATGTATGTCATGTGGGAGAGCCTTTTGGGTCACTGTAAACTTTGACCAAATTGCTGTGCCTCAAAGTGAAGAGAAATTCTCTGAAATACAAGAGGGCCAGGCCTCCTCTGTGGAACATAACAAATGCCACATGTTTGAGAAAGCCTCCACTAGCAGGGAGGGTGGAGAGAACTTCTTGGACAGCTCTGGACTTGGTCAGCACCAGACAGCCAACCGTATCGAAAAGGCATACATGAGTACTGAATGTGATGGGGCTTTTCAGATTGGACAGAAGGAATACAAATGCAGTGAATGGGGGAAGGCTTTCATCCACCAAAAAGAGATTGTTCAACAGAAAATCCACACAGCAGAAAGGAATATATGCAATGAATATGAGCAATCCTTTAGTCTTAGTACCTACTCTCTGGTACCCAAGGAAACTCACATTAAAGGAACACCTGATGAGAGTGTTGATTCTGGGAAGGTTTCTCAGCAAAACTCCAGCCTCACAGTGCACCAGAGAGTTCACACAGGATCAAAGACTTTTGAGTGTGCTCAATGTGGGAAGTCCTTTTCCAAAAAATTCCACTTTACTAGGCACCAGATAATTCACACTGGAGAAAAACCTTTTAAGTGCAGCGAATGTGAGAAAGCTTTCAACCGCAGAAGCACACTTATTCAACACCAGCTAATTCACACTGGAGCAAAACCTTATATGTGCAGTGAATGTGGGAAAGCTTTCACCCGCAGATACATACTTAATCAGCACCAGAAAATACACAATGGAGAAAGGCCTTATATTTGCTGCACTTGTGGGAAAGGCTGTATCATTAAAGCTAGACTTGTTGAGCACCAGAAAATCCACACTACAGAAAAGCAGCATGCATGTGATGAATATGGGAAAACATTTCCCCACAGTTCATATGTTGAACTACACAAGAGACTTGACAGTGAAATGAGACCTTATATGTGCAGTGAATATGGAAAAAGCTATACCCATTGTTCCCAGCTTATGCAACACAAGAAAGTTCACAGCACAGCAAGACCTACAGGTGAAGTGAATATAGAAAATTATTTTGCTGCAACTCCAGCCTCATGCCCCAGACACATAACACTGGAGCAAGACCTTCTGTGTTCAGTGGATATGAGAGAGCCTGCAGAAGACATGCCCACATTGCTTGACACATAAAAGTTCACACCAAGGAAAGGCCTAGTGTGTAGTAATTTTGGTGATCCTTCAGCTGCATCTTTTCAAGTTTAACACCAGAAACTTCACACTAAAAAGAGGCCTTAAGGGAGCAGGGAATGTGCGTTCCCTGTGTTCAACAAAGCATGGCTCAAAAGAGAAAACAACTGAAAAGTAGCCATAATGGAGCTAACAACCAGAAGTTGAACTTTGTGCATCCAGGTTTCCACACTGAAGAAATAACTACAAGTGCCAGGTATGTGGAAATCTTTCAGCGACTACTTTACATTTTCTGACCTTCCCAGGGCCTTCTTCCAGTGTCTTGCAGAAGCCATTTGACCTCTATAATCAATCAGGGCCCCACACTGAGTACTCAAGTACGATAGACCTTCATTCTCTCTCCTATTTCCTTAAGGGAATCGTGAGTGATATGAACCCACTGGGGATTATCATTCTCTTCCCTCCGATGGTTTCAGTATGGACATGACCCAGTTCCTGCTGAAAAATATATGACCTGGAATCTGCTACAGTTTTCCAGAGGTTTCTGTTTTCCATGGACATGTAACGACACTACATGAGAGAGCTGACATGGATTTCTCCAACCTCTAAATCTCCCATCTTTGGAACTGTCTGCCCTACCTGATCCGATTGCACTGAAAAAATCTTATTGTTAAAACCTTTACTCTGTTCTTTTCACTGTGTGGGACTGATTGAAGGCAGGAAAAATGTGGACTTTGCCAGCATGAAGGGAGAAATACCTTTTGTGGGGGCCTCAAACTTTATGTGCCTTGGAGAAATTAGGATGGAATAGAACAGCTCTCCATCTAATTTGGCCTAATGGCAATGCTGACTAAAACCTTTTAGGAAAACTTTGACTTTATGGGATTGATTTTATGACCTAGTTGTCAGAAACTCCTATGATCCATAAATTTACCCTGATAAAAA
Source organism: Solenodon paradoxus (assembly GCA_004363575.1). Classification (NCBI taxonomy): domain Eukaryota; kingdom Metazoa; phylum Chordata; class Mammalia; order Eulipotyphla; family Solenodontidae; genus Solenodon; species Solenodon paradoxus. The sequence continues at coordinate 40,057 of RJWH01006502.1, forward strand.
GTTAATTTAAATGATAACCTCCAGTGATTTGGGGAACAGCTTAAGAAAAGTTCCTTTCTCCAGGGGTTGTCTCACATTCCTTAACACATTGAGATGTAGCTGTCTGCCAAGACCTATCCAGAAGTTGTGGCCCCTGCGAAGCCTAAAATCTGGTAGTCAAGGGCAGCCTTGCAAGGGCTAAGTGGAAGGCATAATTGATAGAGTTCTTGTTCTAATGCATAAGATATTGTCGTCTTTCCTGCCATTCAAATTTGTTAAAGGGAAAGATACAAATTCTATGTTTCTGCTTTCTAAAACTTTAAGCCTTTTTTCCAGGTAATTGAGATATAATTGATATACATCACTCTATAACTTTAAAGTGTTCAGTTTAATGCTGTTTCTTTTGTTTTTTAAGAAAGAAGCACTTTATTTTATTTAGTAGTTTATCTTAGTTGTTCCCCCAGCCCTGGGTATCAAACCTGGGTCCTTGGGATGTATGTAGACTTATATCTGATGGCCTTTATCTGTTAGGCCACCAGGAATTGCCCAGTTTAATAGTTTAACTTACATATTCAGTGGATCCTTGAACAAAAGGAGTTTCTGTTGGAACAGCATGGGTTCATTTATACAAAGATTTTATTATAAACATATGATGTAAATGTATACCATTGTTAAATATAGTATAGTACTGTAAATTTATTTTCCTTGGGATTTTAGTAACATTTTATCTAGTTTTCTTTATTGTAAGCATATACTATATTACATGAAAAATAAGTTATTCAACTGTTATAAACAAGTCTACTAATCAATAGTAAGTTATTAGTTTTTAGGGAGTCAAAAGTTACTCTTGAATGTTGGGTGGTACAGCAGTTCACACTGACCACAGTGTTCAAAGGTCAAGCTGTATTATGAAATGATTACTGTAATAACCTTAGTTACCATCTGTCTCAGAAGAACAAAAAAGAAAATCCAGAATATCTGTTGGTTTTGTAAACTTTCGGTTTTGTGTCAGGTACCTGAAAAAGTAAAGAATGGAAATGCTAATCACATTTTCAGTGCATTTGACCTGTCTAGAATTAACATGTTTCTGGAGGCAATGAAACAAGAGACCTGAGATTCACACTATTTGAGAACAAGTTCTTCAGGGTACATAATGATAGCAAAATATTGATGGATGGCAGCCATGTGTTTGCATAGTGACATTACATTATAACAGGAAACCATCTTGTTAGGGGGGTATGATTTTACAAAGCAAAGCAAACTGCAGCTTTAAACTATATTTTTCCTGATGTTAATATAGTTTCAATAATATTTCTTTTATTAGTGTTTTCATGGCATGTCTTTTTTATATCCTTAGGTTTTGATGTGACTATTAAAAAAAAGAATAAATTATTTTTTTCTTGTCTAATCTTTTGGGGCCCTCTACATTCAATGTAATTAATAATAAAGTTGGGCTTCTATAAAAACAAAAAAAACCTTAAAAGAAAAAAACAAGAAAAAAATTCTTAATACTTAGACTAACTCTGGTAAGCATTGTTTTATTTAGAAATACTAAAATAGGTTTGATTATATCTTAATTATAGAAAGCATCTTTGAAAAAAATAAGTTAATAAAGTACACCTTTCACATTTAAAATAAACATAGAAACACTGACAATAGGGAGTGGTGGAGAGTGTGGCAAACTAGAGTTTATGCATCTTCTGTGATGGACACACACAATATTTCATGTGACTGGCTCTGGAGTGGTTTAAGTATATGGAGTTATCATCTATGATTTCTATACAATATCTATGGGGGGGGGTCTGTATACAATGCGTATGTACATACACATATCTGTCTGTTGTCATCGTCAGAGCAAAAATCTAGCAGTTTTCTAAATTCTATACCTCCCTGGGCTGTTGATCTTAGAGTCATCACAGGTAGGAACTCCACGGCAGAGAAGAACAATCCTGCAGTCTTAAATGGTTATTTTGTGACTCAGTCAGTATTTGGGTAGATATAGTCTTAAGTGTTCTCTAGTTTTTACTGCCATTGAGGCAGCTGATCCTACCAAGATACAGCAATGGGAGATGGTTAATTTTCCAAAAGAAATGGGGGGAACTAGATTTTTATGTGGAACCCATTTTATGTCTTAGCAATTTTATTAGTATATAATTGGAATATAATAAACTGCACATAAATTATATAATTAGATAAATTGGGCATATTTACACCTGTAACAGCCTCACATGTTAGTGAACATATCATTACCCTCAAAGGTTTTTTTCATACCCCTTAATAATTTATTTTTGTCGCTCAGTATCCCTTATCCCCACGCAAGCATTCTATACAAGTGTTAATACAATATGGCCTTGTTTTTGTTTACCTTCTTTCAGTAACCAAAATTGTTTGGAGAGTAATCACTATTGTTGATTATATCACCATTTTGTGCTGAATACTACTATTTCATTGTGTGTTAATGTACTACAATTGTTTATCCCTCAATTATTGTTATACATTAGGTTGTTTCCAGTTTGACTTTTAAAAATAAAGCTTTTTGATTGAAAAAAAAGACTCTTTAATGACTTCATAAAGGCCATGCAAAAGAAAGGTACTTCTCAAAAACAAACTCCACCATTCAAATTGCCTCTACATTATCCTTTAAGAGTCAGGTTCTAGCATGGCCCAGGTAGAATTTCAAGATTTAGGGAGGAGATAGTACATATATCTAATATAATTGCAAATTCTTACTAATTTGTATAAGCAAGAAATCAGGAAGTATTATGGGAATGGATTTTAAGTTCATTGGATCAAGGAGAATAGAATATAGATTTAAAAAGGTAAAATTTATCAAAATGGGTAAACTTATCTAAAATTTGGCACTTAATGGGCAAGGTGAAGCAGTGGGATGTGGATCTGTTGGTTTACTAAAGCATGGGCTGAATGGTGGCCTATATAAAGGAGTTCAAATACCCCATAATTTCCCTGGCGTAAGTTTTCTGTATCTCAGAGGTATGACTGCTACAAATTACATTTCCACATTTTCTGGTGCTTAGGCTTCCTCATAGCTTCAGCCAAGGGGAGTCACTTATTGGATACTGGAGAGCAGGAAGTAGAAAGAATCCAGGTTTCTTCTCCCTCTGTGTTTCATTTGGTTTCTCTGACATCTCATTCTTTGCTCCAGGACCCCTTCCAGATATTCCTACCATCGTTCCAATTTTTACCAAGGGATCTTGAGGCTTGAACAATAATAACACCACCCTAGCTTTTTTCCTCTAGCCTAGGGGTAGCAATTGCTTCCTGCTGGCATTCATTTCTGTGTTGCCCCATCTCCCCCCAGTTCTGGGTTTCCAACAAGGTCATCAACTGAATGATCAATTCCCTGAATTAATTCCTCTTTAAATACTTTTTTTTTTTAAGATGAGGGAAACAGAAATGAAGGCAAGTAAGCATGCAGGGAGAGGAGGAAGAAGCATTTATTAGTTCATGTTGGCTGTTCACACTGGCCCCACAAACGTGGGACCTTGGAATATATATGCCAGAGCCACAGACTTAATACCTGAGCCACCAGGGCATGCCTAAATATTTCCTTAAAGTATTTTTTTCTTAAGTACTGTTTTATTCTAGTTCTATCCCAATTTAATAATAACTATGCTGAAAGAATGGGAGGAAGATAAGTACTTTAGTAAGCAATACAAGGGCTAAATAGTTATGATTTCTGCATAAAACAACTTATTTAAAAGGTAGTTCAAAATGTAATGAAAAGGCTATAGAGTTGAAGGATTAAGGAACCAAATATAAATACATGGTGATGTACCCAGGAACTACTAACAATAGTAGGAAGTTATTCCTAGCCTTACAAAAGAAGGCAAGGGAAAGAGCAGTATTACTGGAACGGACAGGACCTATAACTTTGTGAAAGGGCCCCCCAACCGGAATTGTGGTCAAAGGTAGGGGAACACAGCCACTGTTAAATTGTAATCTGTGTGTGCTCTGGTGACTCAAGTGTTAAGTCTGTGGCTCCTGTATAGTCCGTGTAAAGCCTAAGCATCCAGATTGACCAACAAGGGCCAGGAGAATTACCAAATTAAACAACTAAATAAATAAAAATGCTTCTTCCTCTCTCTTTCTCTGCCTGCCTGCCTACTTGCCTTCATTCCTATGTATTTTATTTATCTTAGAAAGAAAAGAACAAGGAATAGAAAAGTAAATTGTAATCTGGCAGGGATGGATCATCCCAGAGAGAGAAGATTCCTGACCTCTCTGTTCCTATCCTTAGATATCCTGCCAATACCTGTCATTGGCAAAATGTAATTACCAGTCAAAGCTTAAGGGGACCCTGGTGATCCAGTCCTTGGAGGTCAGTCACCCAGGGCATAGAACAAAGCAGAGAAAGAGAGATTGGGGCTAGAGAAGTAAATGGAGATTGATCAGTGTGCCTAACTACTCTATTGAAAGTTAAGAGTATTTACTGAAATGAATAAATCAAGAAATAGCTGTGAAAGTACATGTATAAGGGAAAATGCACTTTTCCTTTACTTGAACATAATACTTCTGACACCAGATGTATGGGTTTTTCCAACACTGAACTGTTCTCTGACAACAGCTGAGTGTACAGAAATTCAATTCAATTCTGACATTAAAGAGTTAGCACAAACCCCAAAGGTTAAGTGCTCAGTCCCACAGAAAGCCCTCTACTTCAGATGCTAATTGCAAATAGCAGGTCCCCAGATTATTCACAACTACCATCTGACTTGGAAATCAGAGGTTCCCATGACCCCATCTTCTGGTTTGATTATTTGATGGAATGGCTCACGGAACCTAGGAAAACAGTTAACTTACTATTGCTGATTTTTCACAATATTTTATTTTTATAAGAAAACCCCCCTACCACATCTATTAGACTTGTCCACCCTTGCTTCTCACCCCACCTCTTCCTCATTGGTAATTCAGCTCTGCTGTCAAAATCTGGTTTATTTTTATTTCATTCTATCTGCTCATTTGCTTTATTTCTTTATACTACATGCACATATAGGTGAAATACCAAATATTTGTCCTCCTCCTGACATTTCACTTATCATAATTCCCTAGAGTTCCTTCCACTTTGCTATAAATGGAATATTATCTTATTATAGCTGTATACATTCTATTGTTTAAATATACTTCTTTATCCAGACATCTATTGATGGGCACTTAAGTTGTTTCCATGTGTTAGCTATATTAGTGCTGCAATAAACATAGGGGTGTATATATCTCTTCAAGTTAAAGATTCCATATTCTTCAGATAGATACCCAAAAGTGGGATTACTGGATCATATGGAAATTCTATTTTTAGTTTTTTGGAGGAACTTTCATACCAATTTAAATTTCTACCAACAACATACGAGTAATCTGTTTTCTCTGTATTATCACCATCACTTGCTGGTACTAGTTTTTTTGATGGAGGCCATTTTCACAGGTATGGAATGATAACTCATTGTAATTTCAATGTGCATTTCCCCAGTAATAAGTGATCACAAGCATTTTTTTCATGAGCCTTCTGGTCATCTGTAAGTCCTCTGGAAAAGTGTTCTTTCAGATCATCAGCCCATTATCTGATTGTATTAACTGTGTTTATGTTGCCAACTTGTATCCATTTTTATATACCATGGATATTAACCAGGTGTCAGATTATGATGTGCAAATATCTTATCCTAATATTTAGGCTTCTTTGCTAATATTCTTTTGCTGTGCAGAAACATTTTAATTTGAGGTAGTCCCATTTGTTTATTTTTGCTTTTGTTTCCTTTGTTGTTGGGGTTGAGTTTCCGAAGAGTAAGGCAAGTGTCATAGAATATATCACCTATGTTTTCTTCTACATATTTTATGATTTGGGTTTTGCATCTAAGTCTTTATCAATTTTTAGTTTATTTTTGTGTATGGAGTTAGAGAGAATTCCAGTTTAATTCTTCGATTGTGACTGCCCAGTTTTCCCAACACCATTTATTGAAAAAATTTTCCTTTCCCTGTTGTATGATCATGTCTCCTATGTCATAAATTGTTAATATACAGGGTGGGGGCAGTTATTACTCAGTTCTCAATTCTATTCTATGTCTGTTTTTATTCTAGTATCATCCTGTTTTAATTAATGTGACACTTGCATTTTTCTTCACTTTTCTCAAGATGATTTATCTATTCCGAGTCTTTTGTGGTTCCATTTCAAATTTTAGGATTACTCATTCCATTTCCTTACAAAATATCATTGAAACTTTGATAAGGGACTGCATTTTATCTATTGCTTTAGGTAAGATGGCCATTTTAACAATATTAATTCTCCATTCTCCCCAGCCATGAACACAGAATATCTTTCCATTCTCTTTGTGTCTTCCTTTCTTTTAGCAATGTCTTATAGTTTTTATTTTACAGATCATTCTAGTTTCAACCTTATCTTTCTGATGACTAGCATCCTGAAGCTATCTAGGAGTGCACCAAAATTACTTCATTAAAACAAACAAAGAAAAAACAAACACTCCTATCATTCAGAAAATTCCAAGGGATTTGGGAGCTATGTATCAGGGATTGGAGTAGAATCCCAAATATTAGAACAAAAGATACTCCTGGTGCTCCAATCACTTAGGAAATCCTAAAGGTTTAAGAGGTCTGTGCCAGGAACTGGAGCCAGAGACCAATATGCTTATCTTATATTGTTACATATAAGTAATATAGCTAAAGGAATAGAAAATGATCACTTCAGAGAACATACAGGAGTAAAAGAGTTTTGTTATGTATCATAATGAACTATTTGAATATTTAAACTATATATGGATATTTCATTTAATTACAACAGTTATTTAAGAAAATGGAAAACATTTGCTGTCAGTATATAGGGAGAATTTGAGGGTCAAAGTTTATTAAAATATATTTGTATATATGTGAGCATTTTTACAGACTGAGAAGAGGAAATGGGAAGCTGGAGATATGGGGAACATTCTTGAAAGATGAGATTATCAAAAAGCAAGGAAACTATTCGAGCAAACTGGGTCAAAAACAAATATAATCTTATCATTTATCCCTCAAAGAGCAGCAAAAAGGAGATAAAGATTAACATTCTTGCAGATTATGGGTAAATTTGAGGCCAGACATTGAGATTTCTGATTTAAACAGGTCCACTTATTGTTTAAATAGACGTTATATGTATCAGGTAAGAGTGAAGGGAAGAATGGAGTATAAGGACAGTCAAGAAATGACTCAGAGGGAGATAAAGTGAACATAGAATTTATCTTCCAAAATAAGACACTTTGGACAATGTGTTATTTTTCTGTGGCTATTGTAACAGATTACCATAAACTTGGTTTGCTTCAAAACCAGTTTGTTCTCTCCTCCTGTACCAGCTTCACTGAGCTGAAGTCAAGGTGTGGACAAAAGCCTTGCTCCCTTCAGAGTCTCTGATAATCTACAACCTGCCTCTTCCAGCTTCTGGATGTTGCTAACTTTCCTGTCATGTGGCTGTATCACTCCAGTCTCTCCATCCATTGTCACATCACTTTCCCTCTCACATCTGTCAAGTGTTCTCTGCATCTCATGAGGATGCACTTGATTGCAGTTAGAACTCACCCAGATAATGGGATAGTCTCCTCTCCTCAAAATCTTTAACTAGGTAGGTCTTCAAGACTTTTTCAACATATAAGGTACCACTCATAGTTCCAGAGATTTGGATGTGGGTATCTTTCAGGCAGGGGCATCATGCACAAACTGTGAAAGAGAGCACTATGAATAATTACATAGCAGTAACAGGTACAAACAGGACTATCTGAGGCAAACCTAAATACAAGATTACCATATTTGGAGACAGCTTTGGGAACTTGAGTAACAAAAAAAAAAACAGGAATCCTAGACAGTTGTTGCCATCCATTTAAGAAAACAGCTTTTGGAGGAAGCAGTTGTCTTTGAGATACAGGCAGGTATCTGCTGGCCTATATTGCACCTGTGTGTGCATCGAGTAGATGCACCACGGTGTATGAATTTGGTCATTGGCAATAAGCAGTCTTCACAATTATATGCAATAATTCTCAATAGACACCAGTTTTAATGGCAATAAAGCAGAAAAATTATTTGTGAAGAAGTGTGGAATTGAAGAAGAGAAGTTTGATTTGAATCACTGATAAATACATTACAGAAAATATGGTGGAAATAGCAGATTTCAAAATTCCTAATTGACATTTGTTGTGAAATTCAGGCATTATAGAATTTTCATCAGGATCAGAGAGCACTGAAACTTATCATGAGATGTTTTCCCAACGTTTCTATTAGCTTCTTCCTCTTCCTTTATCTCAGTTCCTCAACTGCTTATATTTCTGTATGATGATCACAACTTGATATAAGCTATAATCTTTTTTTGGTAGGGAATATTGAGAAATGACTATTTTCCTTAGATTGTCTCTTTAAGCTCAAAGCCATTAGATAATTTCAACATTTTTTTTTTCAAATTTATGATAAGCAAGTGCAGCTTACATGTGAATTTCCTAAACTGGAAAAAAATTAACATGAAAAAAAAATACAAGTCAGACAAGGCTTTCTTATTGTTCTTTTTACATTGTGTATACCGGTGTGAGTGAGCCAGATCCTGGACAGCCAGTAGGCCTGGTGAGGAGTGCAGAGAGGGGACCCTTGCCTGCCTGCCACTGTGCCTGTGTTCTTGCCCATTGGTGGCCTCCAGCATGGCACCAGCAAGCAGGACCCCAACAACCAATCAGGAGAAGTCTCACCTACCCTGCCTTCTGGAATAGAGCAACCACATTCACCAAGCACCACCGCCCTGGACAACCCTACCCACCAGTGAAGAGGGCCCCTGCAGGCTGTCCTAAATGAAGAGGAGTAACGAGGCTTACCACTATACCAGGTGACTCTGATCCCCTTGAAGCTGAACAATGACACCCATCCCTGCATGAGGGACCTTGCCTGCAGCTGAGCTAATCAAACCAGCTCATCAGGTAGGAGTAACCCTGTGCACGGAGACTAAACAGCCCACAACCATCCACATACTCCACCACCTAGGAGGTAAACAAAAGAAAGAAAAATAAAACCCACAGAGCCAAATACAGGGTAAAGAAGGTAAACCATGCCAAAATCCAAATCACTCAAGAAAAAAACACAAGTGGCTCCAAAAGAGGAGGTTACCAGGAGCTCCCCAAAGCTCTCCCAATCTAATAGATAAAGAATTCAGAGCAGCAGTTTTTAAAAAACAAAAAATCTTCCTCCACTGTTGGTGGGACTACAAACTAGTACAACATCTTAGAAAACAGCAAAGAGAATCCTTAAAAAAATAAAGATGGATCTGCCATTTGATCCAGTAATCCCATTTCTAGGCAAATATAGGTCAGATAATATAAAAACTTAAGTCAGAAAAATATGCATGCACCCCTATGTTCACAGCAGCATAATTCACAATAGCCAGACATGGAAACCACCTAAATGCCTGTCACTAGATGACTGGATAAAAAATTTGTGGTATTTATACTCAGTGGAATTCTATGTAGCTATTAAAAAGTTGACATCGCACTTTTCCTAAGAATCTGGATAGAACTGAAGGTGATTGTGCTAAGTGAAATAAACCAGAAAGAAAAAGAGAAGTGGCACATTCTGGTTATATAGTGGTTAGGTCTGTTGCCTCTGGCAGTTGTAGTCCACATACATCCCAAGGACCTGGGTTTTGTTCCTGGGGCCAGGGAGTTACAGCCAAGATGAACAACTAAACAAAATTAAATACTTCTTCCTCTCCCTTCTTTCCTGCCTTCCTACTCACCTTCATTCCTGACTGTACCTTTCCTTTAAAAAAAAAAAAAAAAAAGAAGTACAGGATAGTTTCACGCATGGAATGTAAAGGAACAAAACAAACTACCCGACAAATCTCAGCAAAATTCACAACATACAATATTGTGGCTACCGGGAGGGAACAATTAAAGGAAGGAGAGAACAAGGTGATGGTAAAGGGCACTAGTATTCTGGTGGTGGGTGTGAAATGCACATAGACTAAAGTGTGAATGCAATATTCTACAAAGCATATAACCATGTAAGTAAAAGAAATATAAAATGATTAGGCATTTAAAAAAAAATTTTTTTTAATCTACTGTGCCCCAAGATTCAGTGGAAAATTTCTGAGGAGCAAAAATTAACTCAATTAAACAAAGATGTCCTATTTAAGCAAAATAATTTCTTCAGTTCTCCTTCGAAGGAACATATTTAGTTAAAGAATGATAAGGAGTGATGAAATTATTTTTGCATAAAAAAACCCAGTCTTAAAGTATCTACTGCAGGAATAAAATATTCTTTATTACTCTGTTGAAAGATAGCTATGACACTGTAAAAGCATTGTTTTAAGTTGATAAAAACTATTCTACCCATTCCAGGATGTATAAATTATGTGGTTTCTTGATTTAATGTACACATAAAATACATCAAGGTAAAACTCATTTTTCATATGGAAATGAAAAGGAATGGAGAAAGAGGTAAGTAACACACTTTGCTCAATGCTGCAGTAAATGACTATACAATATTGAAAACATTTCTATTAGATTTTAAACCTGTTGGTGGGTGAGCTATTTTTGCTACTGTTTCCCTTAGAGATGCATTGGGTTTGCACACACATAATCCAGTTCATTTCTCATATGCAGAAACACTTAAAATTGAGTAAAAACAAACAGCCTTCTAATCTCATGACATTTGGGAAGCAGCATGTGGAAAAGAAATTACAGTATAGATTTGGCAGTAAAATGAAATGATGGAAGCAGATTCCCTCATCTATTCTTTAACTCCAGGGAAATCTAAATTAAGAAGGTAAAATGAGCCAATCATAAGCACAGCAACCTATTTCAAAAGCATTTCATTCTTAAAAGTGCTGGTGATTTATGTATCTATTCTTCAGCATTTTTTCATAACTTATAAATTTTGAAAATTTGTCTTTGAGACGTTACTGACAATGAGTGCAGTCTCTTTAAAAATCAAGTCCACTCAAAGTGGTCCGTATTTACAACTTTGCATTTTGAGAGGTAGCAAGCTATTATTTAAAAAATTGAAATCTTATCTCTATCATAAAGGAGTTAGAATCCTCCAATACAACAGTGCTAATAAGATTTTGAAAGCATTTTTAACCCACAAAGCTAAGCAATGACCTGTAGGATTGATTTTACTTCACTGAGGGTGTATTAATGTGTCATTTCTTTGAGTTTCAGAAATAACAGATTTATTTCACTATAAAAATAAAACAGTGAAGTCAACTCTGATTTGAAATTACTAATTATTTCATGCCCATTTTGTGATCCATTGTTTGGAATTAGATAATTGGGGATTACTTTAATGTGTTAGGTTTCACGTAGCTCTTAAGAGTATCACTTCTTTTGGCTAAGTGCATTATTTTAATTTATTAAATATAAGGATTTAGGATATGAGGATAGTGATGTTAGGACATGTATCTAAGTTCCATTTTCTAAGTTGATATTAAAGTGTTACTTACTTAGCCTTCTCATAATAAGAACAGAAGTTAATCATGTTGGTTGCCCAGGAAAAATAAGAAATGGTTTTTATATTCATGAATACTAGATGGAAAAGAGAAAAATCATGGTGCACATAAATTTAAATTTTAAATCTTTAGAGGGTATATATTCCATAACATTCTCAATGAAATTTTATTTTCGCATTAAGTTATGGCGGGGGGGTTGGTTGCATTCAAAATGAAATTGTTTTAATGAGAAAATCAAGATAACAGCCAGATTTGTGGTCCCTAAATGAATAGCCTATAAATTACCCCATCTCTACCTCTCCCTCACTCATCATCTCTTTCTCAAACCTCTTGTGTCCTAAAAATTTCTATGAATTGGACTTAACTCTGTATTTTCTGTTTTATCTCATTAATTTTGAAATTTTATAAATAGTATCGTTAGAGCATATTTTATACAGTTGTTGCCTTCTTGTTTGTAATGTTCTAATATGTGATAAACAGTCTTCATTTATTAAATAATTTGTTATTATCATGACTCTTATAAAATTAAGTTGATGACCTACACCAAATAAATTTTATAAGTTTGAAATTCTGGGCTAAGGGGCTGGATTACTCAATCTACTAGAAATGAGGCTTACAATTATTGTTGATTTTAATATTTTTTGTTAAGGAAAGGTGCAGGTAGGAATGAAGGTGAGCAGTCAGACAGGAACATAGAGGAGAAAGAAGCATTTTTTAAAACCTATTTTTATTTAGTTGTATATGTTGGTTGTTCTCTCCAGCCTGGGATGTGAACACGGGTCCTTGGGATGTACATGGACTGTGCTGTTGACCAAACCAGTACTCCTCCAGGGTACACCTATTGTTGATTTTTAAATAGTTAGAAACTCTAATGACAATTCCAAGCTTGTCCTCTTAAAATGGTAAAGGAAACATTAAGGATAAATATCTAAAAAATATGCCTGGGACTCTAGGTTACAACTAGAAAAGCAGGAATAGACTATTCAAGAATGACTTTAGGATCATTTTGCACCTAAAATTTTATATTAAGTATAATTTATATCAAATCACTTTATATACAAATACAAAAAGACATATATTGTTCTCCTAATTCAGGTTTTGTGCAGTTGTTCTCTGTTAGCTGTCAGAAAGTAAAATTCCAATTGAGCTAGACAGAAAAAACAATCTCCTGTACTCTGTATAGTAGTGTCAGTTTCTTTACCAAAGCTCAGAAAAGAATTGATATTCTGGGAAAATAGTGGTACATCTTGGACAATGCCATTCAATATAGGTGTCAATACACTAACCACTGGACAGAAGAAACTACTAAGACCTGCATAGCCTTTTTATTGTTTTGCAGAATAAAAAAGGAGGACCTATGTTCTCTATTTGATGTATTCTCTTCTTTTCTAATGCCACTGAAGTGTAATAGAAAAGCTATTGTTGGGCTATTTTCTGCCTGTAATAGAATCTTTGATTTATAAAGGCACTGAATCATGCATTAGCCTTATTTCTCAGTATACACACAGGAGTCATTTCAACCAGAATTGAAGGGCTACAGCCTCAATAGAATACAACAGCTGTTTAACATCAAACAATCTAACCATGCATGTGAAAGAGCAGCAAGGATTTCACATTATTGATTTAATTTCAGAACATTTGGACATTACAATGGCAATCATACCAAGACATTTTCATTTTGAGGGGCACCACTGGTCCAATTTTAATGAGATTCTATCCTCAATAGAATTTAAGGGTCATACAATTTTGGAATTAGAAAATTCTATAAAGAAATACCTCCCCTCCCCCTCAATTATTATATTAAGAAACCAATGCTGAAAGAGTTTAAATGATTTGACCCAAGATCTTATGGTCAGTAAATAGATCTGATTAGAGCCCAGTTCTGAGGTCTTTGATCTTTTTCCATGGCATGAAATAGAATGATAATCAATGGCATTCGTTTTACTGAAAATTCCTATAGATTTTCTAGTTTGAAATACTTGACTACATCAAGAAATTCAATATAGTGAAAGCAGATTCAGGGGAGGAGACGGGTAACTTATTTCTTCAAGCAATTCATTTCGTCTCAATCTCCTGGGTCCTTATTTCCTAGAATTAAAATCTGAGGCCCATCAACTTCATAACATCTAATGTAGAATAAGAAAGAAATACTTTTTAAAAGTTAAATGTTGAAAACTCTTGCCAAAAGAC
>RJWH01006503.1:0-53696 GCA_004363575.1 Solenodon paradoxus
CTGAGTGAAAAAAAAAAAAAAAGTGAACAATTAAAGATGTTTCTTCCACCTCTTCCTTTCTTAAAAAAAAATAAAACAAAGAATCCTGGGTGGCTGGATTAGTGAGAGTTCTCTGCATGAAGTAGTGGTTACTGTTGAATATGTCTATAGACAGAAATAAGAAATGTGTGTATATATACGTAATTAATTTGCTTTATCCACTTTTGGAGACTGGAGGCGGTGACCCCTCTCAGTAAGCAATGAGTATACCCTGGCACCCAGATCTTGCTTTCATGTTTGCTTTTTACCCCCAGCCACAAATCACAAACCAAGTCCGCGGGCTTTACATGGCCTACACCTTAGCCACCTGAGAGGTGCACCAGATGTCCATTTCTTAATAACACTCTCCAGGCACGCCATGATAGAGTAGTGATTCAGTCAACTGCATCCTGCCAGAACGCAGGTCACACACATCCCAAAGACCCAGGTTTGCGTCCCAGGGGCCAAGGAGAGCAACCAAGATGAGCAACTAAATAAAAATAAGTTAAGTTAGCTTCTGTCTCCTCTCTCTGCCTGCTTGCACCTTTCCTTTAAAAATAAACACAATTACAAAAGTATTCTAATAAATGTAGAAGGAAAGAAATCACCCACCGTTGGTGATTACTGTCACCATAGTAACAACTGCCATTGGCAAGATGCACTGATACTAAAATGAGTGGGTGAAAGTGTAAGCAGAGGTAGGATATTTACATGATTTCAAAATATCTCCCACAAAATATTCATGGCATGCCCTGGTGGCTCAGCAGGTAAGTCTATGGCTCCAGATGGTGTAGTCCATGTAAAACCCAAGGACTGGGCCTGGGACCCAGGGAAACAACAAACATGGACAACTAAATGGATGAACACTTTCTCTTCTATCTGCTTGCCTCCATCCCTGTCTGCTTCCTTCTAAATACAATCCATAATTCTTTTTTAAAAATGTACTCATTACAAAAGGGTAACTAGTAAGTGTGGCTATTACCTAACGCAAGTGATCAAAGTCAGTATCACAAGCACTGAAGGCAGCCTCTAAGATGGCCGCTAATGAGTCCCTCATCCTGACAGTCACACCCTCGTATAATCCCTTTTTGAGCATAGACTAGACAAAGAGAACATGGCCAGTGTGATAGGATATTACATTGGCTATCAGCATTGGTTTGACTTCTGTGTTGCTCTCTTACTTTCTCACTTGTTCCTTGATGAAAGTGAGCTGCCTTAGGGACAGGTCCCCAGACAATAGCCAATGAGATCAATGCTCCTCATTCCCTCATTCCATTAGCAAAATCACCTCTGGTTGATTCTACTATTATGTTAAGATGCTAATTTAATGGAAGGTAGAGTGAAGGGTATATGAAAACGACTTTTGCAACTCTGTCCCAAGTCTAAAATTATCTTTTAAAGATACAGTATACTCCGGTGGAGTGAGTGGTGGTTCAGTTCGCCGTCTCCAGCCAGCCCACAGTGCATACATCCCAAGAACCTAGATTCATGTCCCAGGCTGGGGGAACAGCCGGGATGCACAACAAAATAAAAATGAATAAAATGCCTCTTCCCCATCTCCCCGTCTGCCAGCCTACTCAACTTCATTCCTGTCTGGATCTACCCTTTAATAAAAGAAAAAGTGTGAGAAAGATAGATAGATGTGGCTTAGCTGGTAAATCTACCAAGCATAGTCCACATACATCCCAAAGAGCTGGGTTCATGAGCCAGAGGCAGGATTAACAACCAAGATGAACAAGTAAAAATTGAAGTGAAATGATTCCTCCTCCTCTCTCCCTGCCTGCCTGCCTACTTGTCTCCATTCCTGCCTGCTCCTTTCTTTAATAATAGAAAAATAATGGTGCACTCTTGTGGCTCAGGTGGCCGAGATAGTGATGTTCCGACCATAATACGAAGGACCCAGCTTCAAGACCCAGGGCTGAACCAAATGAGCAACTAAGTAAAAGATGTTTCTTCCTCGCTTTCTTAAATGTTTCTTCTTCCCCTCCCATTCCTTCCTCAAAAAAAAGAAAAAGAAAAAAGAAAAAAGATAATTACTATGCTAATCCATGCTTGTTTAAAAAAAAAATCAAAATGTTATACTGAAATTTAAGTTCCTCATTTTTTCCTTCACGAGTATCACCAGTGGTAATTATTAATAGTTAAATGAATCATAGTTTTTCTGTAATATGCACTTCTAGTTTTTGCACAACTGAAATAATTATACATACCAAAACACTCATTGTTGAATGACTTTTTAGCTGCTTGCTTTTTAATGCTTTAATATCTTTCTATAAGTGATGTCATGGCTTTTAATTAACTTGTTAGCTGATGTTACACTTTCCTGCACACTGTAATTGCTACACTGTACAAGTGACTTACCTTTTTTCACCCAGAAAAAACATGTAACCTTGCTGCTGCCGACAGTTTAAAGTGCTTAATATAGATTATTTCATTTATACTTTGCATCCAAGGTAAGGGATATGTATTATTTCTTATCACTCGGTAGATGGAGAGGCTGAAGTACAGCGTGTAAGTACTCTGCACGCCAGGCTTTGAACCCAAGCAATTTTCCTCTAAAATTTGTTGTGAACAATTCGTTATTTTTAATGGTCACATGGAGGGGTCCGTGTGATAGATGAACTGTAACTGACCTCTTCCCTGTTAGTCTTTGACTCCCAAATCCATCTCCAGATCTGGGTCCCCAACCACGTCCACACTGTCCCATGGGCGCCACAGACTGACTTTTAAATGGACTCTTAAGTGAGCTCACCATCTCCCCAACCCTCTCTTTCTCCCATGACACCATCTGAGTGACAATGCCAACGCCCACCAGTCACCAGGACAGAGGCAAGAGCCAGACTAAGAAGGAATAAGTGAAGTAAATTGGTTCCAAAGAAAATGGAAGGTGTCTGGGTCACTGGCAGAGGGAAAGGGTTAACCCTGCAAAAAATAAAAGGAGTGGGTTAGCTTTGGACATCTGGAGGGTACAGGTGGGAAGAGTTAGGATGCAAGAAGCAAATTTAGGCTTGGGTGCTTAGCAGCTCATCACCAAGGCAACTGCGTCGCTATGGCAACAGTAAGGGCCTCACCGCTTTTTCGAAGTACTTAGTCGGCTGCTGCTAGCGCCGCACCAGCCAGACACTTCCTCGCGGCGGGGTTGCGGGTCTCTGAGAAAGGCTTAGGAGGGCAGGAATTGCTGCCGCAGTAGCCAATTGGCTGGCCTCTGCGGCGAAAACCCCAAAGGAGAGGAGTCGGGACTCCGAAGCTCGCCAAAGGGCGTTGAGAGGGCGGGCGCTCATTCCTTCCCCACCATTTACAGGCAGAAAAAGGGCGGGAGGCGGGGCCTGGGTGAGACCATCCGTGGGCGGGGCCCAGGGAAATCGTGGGAGGCTCCGCCTTGTGGCCAATGGAAAGCCAGAGAGCCAATCCGGACAGTTAGACTATCCAATGAACGTCATCACAAAGTCCCGGTAGGAGGCGCGTCGAGCCAATGGGCGGTGGTGGTGGGCGGGCCCGGGCGGCATAGGCGGTGCGGCGGAGGCGGAGCGGGCGCTGCGGCAGGAGGGAAGATGGCGGACGAAGAGAAGCTGCCGCCCGGCTGGGAGAAGCGCATGAGCCGCAGCTCAGGTGCCGCGGGTGTCGGGGCTGGGGCGGGGCCCGCGTGGGTCCGTGGAAGCCGGGCTCGAGCTCGCCCCTTGGGAGCGGCGCTGCTGCCCTGTTTCCGTGCGGGTGTGGGCTTCTCCCCAGGTAACGGCTCCGGCCCGCCTTGTGGGAGCTGCGAAGGCTCTGGAGCAGGGAAGCCCGCGGAAACTGAGGCAGGGGGCGGGGTCGGGGGCGGGGAGGCCCAGCGAGCTGCCAGGAGGGTGAGGGCCGGGTGATCCCGAGGCACTTCCCCACGCCATCGCCCTGGCCCTGCCGGCCCGGCTGATAGCTTTCGGCCTAATGCACCTGACGTCCCGTGGGGGTCGTCGTTGCAACCCGCTGGGCCCGGGGGCATCCCTCGGGGAGGACATCTCAACCTCGTGCTTAGGGCGTGGCCCCAGGGTGTCACCGGGCCTCGGGTCCACAGCCTGTGTGTGCGAACTTGCCCACCATCCACATGCTGACTAGTGCTGTCTTGGATACCCGCCCGAGATGTTCTGCCCGAACGCCGGCCCTACGCTCCGGGCCAGTTTAATTTAAGGCGGATCCACATTAATAATACCAGTGATAAGGAACGTTTATGTCTGCGCCAAGCACTGTGCTAAGTGTTTCGTGTGTGTTCTGTCGAATGACTGCAACTCTGGGAGGGAGATAATTACTCCCGTTTTGCAGGTGAGGAAGCTGAGGCCAGAACACGTAAGGAACTGGCCCAAGGTCATTCATTTCAGGCGCTGGGGGCTGGGTTAGAACTCAGTCTGACTCCAGATCCCCTTGCTCTTTTCAGTGTAAAGTACGGAGGGGCAGACTCAGCATCTCACACCTCTGCTACATAGCCCTTAGTAATCACAATCGCAGTAACAAGGTGGGTTTTTGAACACCAGATATGTGTGAACATCATTGGCTTTCCACAGTAACCTCATGAAATCTGATGTCCTTATTCTCTCGCCTCGTTCCTACTTTCCACATCCAAACTTTGAAGTTCAGGCCAATAGAGGCCAAGTTTGTTGAGGCAGTCAGGGCTCTGCTGTGACCCACCATGCCTGTGGCTGTGACTTCCAGCATAAACCAGATGCTCCGCCCCAATTCTAGACTCCCACACCTGCCTTTTTTGCCCAGCTTGACCCCGATATCCTTCCTCCGCACATCCAGCTCCTCAGAGGGCTGAGGGCAAGTTTTCCACATCATGCAAGCTAACTGGATGATACTCCGTACTAGAGCCTACTTCCAGCTGCTGGTTTGCAGCCATAACTCCTGCATGCTTCTCAGTCCTTGGGTAATGTCTGGCCCCCAGTAATGCTGGCCTCAAGTGGTGCAAAAAAGCACATTGGGTCGAGGTTAAGAGCAGGGCTTTCCCACCTGACACACCTAGGTACAGTTCCCTCATCCCCATATGTGCTTGGAGCAGAGTAAACCCTCAGGAAACCTCTTCCCAAAGACGTTGACAATGAGGCCTCAGGTTAGCCGTCTATAAAATGGGGATCATGATAGCTCTCACATGCTTCACGTGTGCCAGGCGTGATCCTAAGCACTGTAGACATGAACACATTCGGTCCTTAAAACAGCCCTACAGGCAGAAACGGTCGCCTCCATTTTACAGGTGAGGAAACTGAGATCCTGGGAGGGTGGCTTGTACAGTGAGTAAGTGGAGGTCTGACTGGCTATGTGCACGCTCTGAACCCCGCTCTCTGTACCCTGGTTTCCTCTCTCCAGCACCCTGGGTTATTTTCCTCCCTGAAGTTAACATTGTCTTATCTGTATGATGCCTGTCTGCCCACACCTACAACATTAGCTCCCTAGGGACCTGTGGTACGTGGTGGTGGTGACATGGACGTGCTTTGCTGAATGAATGAAGGCATCTCAGATGCGAGTTCCCTGGCCTCCAGCTGGCGCCCCGTGAGCAGGCCCCCCGCTGAATTGCGGCTTCCGCTCCCTACAGGCCGGGTGTACTACTTCAACCACATCACCAATGCCAGCCAGTGGGAGCGGCCGAGTGGCAACAGCAGCAGTGGCAGCAGCGGCAAAAATGGACAGGGGGAGCCCACCAGGGTCCGCTGCTCACATCTGCTGGTCAAGCACAGCCAATCACGGCGGCCCTCGTCCTGGCGGCAGGAGAAGATCACAAGGACCAAGGAGGAGGCCCTGGAGCTAATCAATGGTGAGCAGGGAGGAAGTTGGTGCTGGGACGAGGCTGCAGAGAGTGTGGACAGGGACTCCTCTCCCTGGGGAGGCCAAAGCAAGCATTGTAGAAACCACACCAGACTCTTCACCCAGCTGCCAGTGTGGCGTTGCCTGAGGGAAGTACCTGTACTTGACATGAGCCTGGCCCAGGCGGCCTCTTCCTTTTTCTTCCCTCTGGCTTTTGAGCATTAGCCAGGGTAGGGGTGGAAGACCCAGCCTGAGGAACTGACAGACCTAGATTCAGGTAGTTGCCATACCTCAGTAATTTCTGTCACCTTGTGGGACCCACCTCACCTCCTTGAGGCTTAGTTTTCACCTCTGTAAAATGGGCACCACCCTATACCTGCCTCCCAAGGGCATTCTGAAGATTCAGTGAGACCAGACAGTGCATTGTGCCTAGTCAGTGGAAACCGTGGTTGAAAGTAATATCCTTACACAGGCGATATCTTCTCTGTCAGCCCTGTTTGTAACATATAAGCAGTAGCAGACAAGTGTAAACAAATGGGCATGGCTGTGTGCCAATAAAACTGTATTTACAAAAACAGGATTTGGCCTGAGGGCCTTAGTTCACAGAAACCTGGTCCAAAGCCAGACTGTCTGGCCACCACTACCTACATGTGGCTATTTCCATCCATTTTTTTGAAGGAGAGGTGCAGGCAGGCAGGCAGGAAGAGAGAGAGAAACATTTTTTATTTTTATTTTTTATTTAGTTGTTCACGCTGGTTGTTTCCCCACAGACCTGGGACTCGAACCCAGGGGTTTGTGACTTGTTCCTTTGGAGGTGATTGACCTAACTGCTACTCCACTGGGCACCCCCAATTTGTTTTTAAAGTAGCAGGCAGGAATGAAGGATAGGCAGTCAGTCAAGAAGAGAGAGAAAGAAGAAATATTTTTAATTTAATTAATTTATTTTTATTTAGTTCATCTTGGTTGTTTTCCCCAGCCTGGGACATTAACCTGAGTCCTTGGGCTGTATGTGATCTGTGCTTCGGCCAGAGGCAGTTGACAAAACTGCTACTCCACCAGGACACACCCCAGATTAATTTTTTTTAAAGGAAAGGGCAGGCAGGAATGAAGGTGAGCAGGCAGATGGGCAAGAAGAGAAAGTTCAAGGAAGCATCTTTATTTGTATTTAGTTATTCACACTTATTTACCCTTGGACCTGAGACTCAAACTCATGGGTTATGACTTGCTCCTTTGGAGGCAAGTGACCTAACCTCTGCGCCACCAGGGCACACCCCCCAAATTAACTAAGATGAAGTAATATTAAAAGTTGGTTCCTGGCGTGTCCTGGTGGTCTAGCAGTCTCGTGCACCCTGGGCACAATCCACAAACATCCCTGGTTCAAGACCCAGAGCCAAGGGCAACC
Organism: Solenodon paradoxus; assembly: GCA_004363575.1. Taxonomy (NCBI): domain Eukaryota; kingdom Metazoa; phylum Chordata; class Mammalia; order Eulipotyphla; family Solenodontidae; genus Solenodon; species Solenodon paradoxus. Next base: position 7,190 of record RJWH01006503.1, read on the forward strand.
AAGATGAACAAGTAATAAAATGAATAAAGTGCTTCTTCTGCCTCTCTTCCTGCCTGCCTTCTGCTCACTTTCTTTCCTATCTACACCTTTAAAAAAAAAAAGAACAAATCTTTAAACACAAATAAACACATACACGGGACCTTTAGGGGTTCAGTGGCCACTACAGCTGCATGGCTGCTATCTTGGGCCACACACATGGAAAGCACATCCATCTACAGAGGAGAGTTTTGTTGGACAGTGCTGGTCTGGAATCTCATGGGTGGTTTCATCAGCCTCTCGGCTTCTCCTGCCAGACATCCCAGAACCCTCCTGGATGCTTTTGACCCACACAAACGATCCCTCGCCCACACCCAGACAGCCCGAGTTCCCATTCAGCTCTGCCAGGTCCCGGCTGTGTGACCTCAAGCCAGTAACTTACCTTCTCTGAGACTTCTTTTTTTTTTTTTTTTTTTTTTTTAAGAGATCTACGCAGGAATGAAGGCAAGCAGAGACAGGTAGGCAGGAAGAGAGAGGAGCAAGAACCATTTCATTTTATTCAGTTGTTCATCACTCCCTGTTTCCCAGGTCCCAGGTAAATGTGATTTATGTGGACTGTGCATGGTTTAAACCGGTAGGCCACAAGGGGGCGCCCAAGCCTCATCTACCCGTGAAATGAGTCGCATGGTAATAGGATTCTGAGAATTGCTAGCAATTATCATTAAATTGCTGTTTTAGCACAGACCTGGCAAAGCACGCATGTCCCGGTCATTGTGGAGCATTGTTTTGTGATCTCCACTGGTACCTAGCCTGTAGGGCATCACTCCCACAGCCACACCCACCCTCAGGCACGGGGCTTGACCCATGGCACTATCAGCCTCGTGGTCAGGAGAGGAGCTGCGTTCTGGCTCAGAATCTTGAAGGCAGATTACAGCATTCACCCCGGTATCTGCTGGTGATGTCACACTTGGATTGGCCGCCTCTGAAGGAGCGTAGACCACATGCCCCAGGGTTCAAATCCTGGCCCTGGGCGGGGAACAGCCAGGGTGAACAACTAAATAAAAAAGAAAGTTAAGAAAAACTAAAGCATTCACCCCTTGAAGTCAGGGAGGGCAGAGACAGGGTTTGTCTTTTCTGCACTGTTCTCTCGCCACCGAGCCTGGCCCGCCTAAGCGTTCACAGCACTGATGGGGAGCCGGTAGTGAAGGACATGAGCCAGGAAGAGACAAGTTCTTAGCAGGACTAAAGGCCCTGGCAGGGCTACGCAGGGACCTGGAGAGGGATGAGGCTCTTCAAGGGCGGGGCCCAGCCAGGCTCAGCAGGACCCAGGTGAGGCGAAGTGGAGTCTAGGCTCTTTCCTGGAGGTAGTAGGGGCACGTGGCCATGTGTGACCACGAGGGGCCCTGCAGATGCGCCTGCCCGTACTGGAGGTATCTACATGTGAGGACAGAGAGGGAATCTGTGGACAGATTTGCAGCAAAAGGCAATGTGATTGAACTCGGAAGGCAGGTGGGGGGTGTTCCAGAGAGGTTGAAGGGGCAGAATCAGGGGGACTCGGTGTGGGTGAGGTGAGGACAGAGGCAGTGTGACGAGTCACACAGTCCCTGGTGCTCATCTGTAGAATGGACACACGGGGGCCATGAGGATCCAGTAGCCGGCTGCCCCGCAGCGCCAGGGACTCAGCCCAGCGCTTGCTGTCTTACCACGGAGCCTTGACTCCAGCCCTCCACGCGTGTGTGGCAGGGGCAGAGGTCAGGACAAGAGCTCTGTTCCCGGGCGGCCCCTGCTACTTCTGCTTGGCAGGAGCCCCGAGCAGGAATGTGGGGAGGCCTGGGGCACCCAGCATGTAGCCCCTCTGGTGCCTTTAAGCCATGGCCTCCCTCTCCTGGCTTCAGTGTCCTGAGATGGGGCTGGAAAGGCCCTTTGGGTGGTTAGAAAGATGCAGCAGCCCGTTATGGACTGGTTCCGGATCGCGACCAGGGCCAAACCTCATCAGTACCCATTTAGATCTCTTCCCCCAAGGGCAGAGGCTGCCCGCAGTGGGAACCAGCACATCCCATTTTCTGCTGAGGCTCCTTTTCCCACGTCAGCTCCTCTACAGCTGCTGGGCTGCGGCCAGGGCATAGGGATAGAGGACCTGCTGCCTGTCGTTGCTGGTGTCCTTGTCTGAGGAGGACAGGCAGTGGAGAAGTCCTCCTCGCCTGCTCTCGTCCCTTCATCCCCACGTGCCCAGGGCCTGAGGGTCCTAGGGAGGCCCCACTGTGAGGGGCAGTCCCCCACACACACACATCCCCACACTGGGGTCTGAGGGTCAGGCCTTTGATCTTGTATCCCTACTCAGGGTCAGTGACTCCTCGCAACCTCTAATTTTAGGCGGGGTTCCTGCTGTCTCTGGGCCTCCTGCTGGATCTTGGTCCTCTCGGATTTCAGACCTGAAGCTGTGACCTTTTTCTCTGACCATTCCCCGTCCCGATTTTTTCTCCAATCCCTTTTAGGGTCAGAGACCACTCATTTGTTCACTCACTTTTCCTTAAGTAATCATAGGGTAAAATCAACTCGAGGCGTGCCCTGGTGGCCTAGCAGACAAGGCCACTGGATATAATCCACAGACACCCCAGGGACCCGGCTTCCGGACCCAAGGTGGGCGAAGGGAGGGCAACTCAGATGAACAACTAAATAAATAAATGTCTCTTCCTCCTCTCTTAAAAAAAAAGCCCAAATCAACTCAGACTCAGGGGTTCCGACAACAGAACTTTATTTCTCAGAGTTGTGAAGGCTGAAGTTCAAGTTCAAAGTTTCGGGTGCGGGCTCTCTTCATGGCAGGTAGCCAGCCATCTTCTCGCTCTGAGCTCGCACGGTATCCGCAACTGAGGACGCAATGTCGCGCCCTGGTGTGTCTTCTTCTGAAGGGCACTCATTCGATGAAACAGCCCTACCCCTGTGCCCTCACAAAACCTTGATTACCTCCCGGAAGGCCCTGTTTCCAAACAGCCACACTGGAGGCTAAGACTTCAGCATACGGATTCAGAGGACACGAGCATCCGGCCCCCATCATCAGTCTGACAATCGTCAGAGACTTGCCTGCCACCAGGCACTGCTCCGGCTGTCCCCTCTCTCATCCACCTAGCAGCCCTCCGAGGTGGGAGCTGTGCGTTAGCCCATTTCACAGGCCAGGCAAGTGAGACTCCAAGAGGCAAAGTCACCTGGCAGCAGGGTGACCGCTTGCAGGACAGCAGAGCTGGGGTCTGAATACAGCAGTTGGTTTCTGAGGCTGCCACTACCAGCCGCGGGGATGTGTTCTGAGCCACAGACCTGTGACGGACAGCAGGGACAGCCAGTGCCGAGGACTCCAGACTGGAAGGGCCTGGTGGGAGTGTCGTCTTGGTTGGGTGTAGACGCAGTTGGGTATAGACGCAGTTGGGTGTAGACGCAGTTGGGTGAACCTACAGTACTTCCGGAGGTGCAGGCAGGAATGAAGGCGAGGAGGAGGAAACCTTTAATTGTTCATCTTGGTGGCTCCCTCCGGTTCCAGGTCTCAAGCCTGGGACCTTGGGATGGATGTGGACTGCGCCCAACCACTGCTCCACCAGGGCGCACCTTATTTTTATTTTTTTTCAAGACATGAAGGAAGGCTGAAGAACAGGAAGCATTTTGAAGGATGAAAGAAGACGGGGAGGAAGCACTTAGGTTTTTATTTTTGGTTCTCCCCCCTCCCCTCCACCGCCTAGCGCTGGGTCACAAACTCTTGGGCTTTATATGGTCTACACCACAGCTGCCAGCTTAGCACCCAAGCCACCAGGGCGCACTGGGTGCTCTTCTTTTACCTTTTCACATTTGGTACTGAGGTTCATGGAAAAAAGGCTTGAGATGCCAGCTTTTCTATCTCAAGAGCCAGCGGTAGGTCCCTTGTCCTTCCCCGTGGCCTGTTGGTCTCATTTATTCATGAATTTCTTAAACATTCATGAACACCTGCTCTGTACCCAGCGCCAGTTCTGGGGACACAGCAGTGAGCGAGGCCGACCCGTTCCCTGCTGTTACGTGTGGGGTGGGCACAGGGCCCGCTGAGGAGGCACTCACGCAGCGGGGTCCCCAAGAAGGCTCTGGGTGGAACAGGAGCCAGGACTAGAGATGCCTAAGCCAAGATGGTGGGGGACAGGGCAGAACTTCAGGGCACATCATGGTGGAGGGGGCATGTAAGACTGAGCAGAGGGCGCGCACGGCGGGTGGAAGATTCCCTGACATCAGGAAGGGCGCTCAGGAAGGCTGTGTCTTCTAAACAGTCCTACCAGGTCGCCATCCAGGCAGAACGTTCTGGGAGAGCAGGTCAGAGGAGGATTGGGGTGCTCGGACCGGGGGCAGCCAGAGCTTGGCTCTGATTTGGCTCTTTGCTGATGTCAGTGTGCACTTCTTGACCAGACCATCCCGTCTTGGGGAGCCCTGCCACTGTAGTACAGTCATGGGGGGCAGCTTGTTCAGGGTTCCCCACCCGCTGTACGGGGTACAGACAGAGTTGTGAAGGCTGAAGTTCAAGTTCAAAGTTTCGGGTGAGGGCTCTCTTCATGGCAGGTAGCCAGCCATCTTCTCGCTCTGAGCTCGCATGGTATCCACAACTGAGGACGCAACCAGCCCTGGCATGGGGGTGGAGGTGTCACCAAGGTGTGACAGGCAGCATGCAGACATGGTGGGACACTGGGGAGCCCACATGGCGTTGGGGGTCTTGGACCGCCAGGCTAGACCGAGACCACAGTCAAGGTGGACAGATCGTCGGAGCAGGGGCGGCTCACGCCGGGATGCACAGCTCTCGGAACAGCATGGGAACAGCGAGTGACATTTGTCCAGGTCTTGATCTGTGCGAGCCACTGTGCTGCATGTCACCGTGGCCTGCTGACGAATGAAAGGCTCGGGCCCAGAGGTAACGGGCTGGACTGGACAGTGGGCCCGGCGACAGCTGTGGAGACAGCCAGGCAGATCCGCTATCAGGTCACTGTGGTTCCTGCCTGGCCAGCAGGGTAGTAAGGGGTCAGGCGCACGGGCCCTGTGAAGTGACCCAGCCTGGGCTCAGGCAGATGGCCCGGCAGGGTGTCTGGGACTCAGTGCTTCATCCGCCTGTCGCTGTGGCACAGACACATATCACAACAGGCGTGTCACAGCCTCATTAAGTCAGACCAGCAAGTGGTGCGAGCGACACTGTGATGCTGAGAAATCTGCTGGCAGGTTTGTCAGCATGATCCTCATCCCGCGTGGGCCCTGCCCCTCAGCCAGACACATGCGGGCTGCTGTGTGGCCCCGGGTGCCCCCAGGGACCTCAGGGACGGTGCCTGGGAAGAGGGGCCCTGGTAGCTGAGCAGGCCTAGCTCCAGAGGACGGGTGTTCGAGCCACAGGTCAGAAGCCCTGGGAGCCTGCCTGATGGCTGTGCCCGTGGACACGGGTCCTGCCCCTTCCATTTGCCAGCACACCCTCTGCCAGGAGCTCCTTCCCTCCAGGGAGAATCGGTACCTGTGGCCATTTGGGCCTCGGGAGGACAAGGCCATGCTCTGCCAGCACACCCTTAGGGGCTGCTGGGAGACAGGCCCTGCTGGCTGCCTCGGGCCAGAATCTGAGGGAAGGGTGTGTCCCTTCCTGAGTGCCCTGCGGGCCACCTTGGGTCCTTTCCCAGCCCTGCACCTGAACTGCTAAGTCACAGGGGTGCGCCCCCCCTGCCACTTCCCACTGCTGGGTCCCCTGAAACTCTTGCAGCAGAGCCAGGCTTGCCTGCTGGCTCCCGGCCTTTTTCCTGGAAGCCTCTGGAAGCCTCGCCCAGCCCGGCCAGATGCGTGCATGAGACTGGCGTCACTGTCCAGCCTGTGGATGGCTGGCCGGGCTGCGTGTATGTAGAGGGCACCCTCGAGGGCCGCCTGCGACTCCGGGTGTGATTGGGTGTGCAGGGTGGAGACGTCCGGACGTGGGACCGCGTGTGCACCTGCGGTCACATGCGCTGCAGACAGGCGCCTCCCTTCTGAGGGAGGGGCGCCCCCACTGTGCCCCCAACCACACCAAGGTCTCCCTGTGTCCTGTCCGCAGGCTACATCCAGAAGATCAAGTCGGGAGAGGAGGACTTTGAATCTCTGGCCTCACAGTTCAGCGACTGCAGCTCGGCCAAGGCCAGGGGAGACCTGGGTGCCTTCAGCAGAGGTGCGCAAGGAGTGACGTCACCAAGTCCTCCGGGACCCTCCAGTCCCCCAGCAGGCCTGGCCCTCAGGGTCCACAAGGTGGCAGCACAGTCCCTCATTGGGGTTGCAGGACCTGCTCCCCAGCCTAGGAGACCTTCCCTCCTAGGCTGTCGACAGTTGTCCCCATCACAGGGCCACCAAGGCGGACCCTTCCTGCTTTTGAGCTTTTAAGTCTGGGACGCCGGAGAGTCCCCTGTAGGGCCCCCAGAATGCTGAGCCCCACCTGGTCTTTGAGGGTGGACACTCAAGGGTGAGGGGAGGGACCTACAGCTCAGCCGCCCTGAGTTTAGGTCCCTGTGGTGGGGGCAGTGGGAGGGGAGACCGAGACAGAACTTGGTGGTCACTGCCGCCGCCGCCGCCACCCTCCATCCCCGTGTCTACAGAGCATCAGGTTGGGGCCCAGGGAGGGGTGTGGAGGCGCCAGCAGGGACTGTCGTCCTAGACAGATGATGTGCAGGGGCTGGATGGGAGCCCTGAGAGCTGAGTTCATCACCAAAACAGTCAGCGCTGTCTGCCATCACTCATGCCGTCCTGGGCTTCCTGGGGCCTCCTTAATGGTCCTGCTGCCCCCAGCTGCGTGCTGCCACACGGTGACAGGGCCATAAACCTCATGATGGATGAATGAGCCGGAGGCCGGAGGCCCACCCCGTCGACAGCCAGGCCTTGACCCCCACACCTATCCGTCCCTCCCCCAGGTCAGATGCAGAAACCCTTCGAAGACGCCTCCTTTGCGCTGCGGACGGGGGAGATGAGCGGGCCGGTGTTCACAGATTCCGGCATCCACATCATCTTACGCACTGAGTGAGGGAGCGGGCGCCCGGGCCTGGCCTGCGGGCCGCGGTGGAGCCCACCCACCCGCTCCCACTCCCGCTGCCGTGGCCAGTGGGCGCCCCCCTGCTAATATCACACAGTATTTATTGTTTCCAAGTCTGGGAGGGGGGCTCTTCTTGACTGGGGGCCCAGGGTCCCCACTTCCTATCTGCCCCCAGTTGGGGCTCACCCTGCCAGACACCTCTCCCCTTTAGGAATTGACTTCAGAAGGGCAGTGGGGGTGGGGAGGCTTCCAGATCCAGCGGGTGGGGGTGACCTGTCCCAAAGAGAAGGCCTGGTCAGCTGAGTCAGTCCCTCCCGGTCCAGGACACGGCAGGGGGCCTTAGTTGTTTCTGGTTATGCCATGTTCCTCTCTTCAGTCGCGAAAAGCAAATGCTCAGTGTGGGCCCGGCAGCCTGCGAGGGGCACTCTGAGCCAGCACACACCACACCCTCCATTAAACCTGGAACCACTCTTCTGCCGTCCAGTGTCATTTCCTCCCGGCTGAGGACATAGGCGTGGCTCCTCTCCCACCACCCTGAGTGGTCCTAGGAGTGTCCAAACTGCATTCCCCCACCCCAAGAAACCTCTCATCCTGGGCTCAGGGTGTCCTGGGCTGGGGTGTCTTCCCAGAAGTAAGACTCCTAGGGAAGTGGGGTATCATTGGCACCAGCAGTCCTTAAACTGGGGTATTGGAGAATGTTCTAGAAGGCAGCGGCCCTGACTAACTGCACTGCTCTGGTTTCAGCAGAGGTGGAGGCAGGGCTCCAGGAAGAGCCAGACTGATGCCCCAAAGCTCTGAGTGTTCTCTGTACACCCCCACCCACAGCACCCCCCACCCCATCCCCTGGCCACTTTCCAGTAGAAGGTGTTAGCTGCCAGCACCCTGGAGCCTGCTTCTGCGGCTTGTGCCTGGGTCTGGCCACCAGTCCCACCCAAACACCCCCTGCAGAGGCTGTTACCATGGCAACGGGGCCAACTGGGGATAGGGGGGGTCTGCTCCGAGGTACCAATAAGCAGGGTCCTGCCCAGCCTTGGAGTGGGCAGCCCTGTGCCAAAACACGGTGGGCAGGGGCTGTCACAGGGCAGGGGACATCCCTGTGGCAGGTGGAGGAGTTGATGGGCTCTTTCCAGTGGGGGCGCCAACCGGAACGTGTGACCGTGACTATAGGCCACCTCTCCACCGCCATCTGTGAACCAGGGGCTCAGAGTTCAATCTGGGAACTCGTGGTTCCTTCGGACAGAGCTGGTCACACCTTCTCAGCCCCCTTCACTTGACGGGGACCAGTCCAGAGGGCGTGGTTGGCAGACAACAGGGCTTGGGGACCTGAGCAGCATAAAACGCTGCCTGGTGCAACCCCAAGAGATGCCCCCAGGACTGAGTGTCTAATAAAGGCTCCAGTCTCAGCCTGTCACCTGGGCCGACTCCCATCTGGCTGGAGTCTGCAGCGATCCTGCTCCTCTGCCCTGGTGGCTGCCCGCCCGCCCGATCGAGCTGTCATTAGGAAGGTTTAATGAATTTCCTCTGCGCTGGCGGGCTGGGGAGAGCCAGCTGTTGGCCGCGCCTCCGGGCAGAATCTTCCATCGCCCACCCGTGGGGGCCACGAGGCAGGTAGCAGACTCGTGTGTACCATCAGTTCTGGGGGAGGCGCGGGAGCGAGTGCACCCCTCCTGTTCCAGGGAGCCGCTGAGCTGGGTCAGGAAGAGTGTGGGAAGATTCGTGGTCTTTTGCTTCAAAAGCGGGGCTCCCCTCACCGAGAAGGCACTTCTGTTCTGCTCTCAGTAGCAGAGGCCAGGGTCTTAGCTGTTGCCACAGCGGGTGTGGCTTTTCCGGTGGGGGACTGCCCTTTGGCACGTGGGGCATCCGATTGTGTGTGTGTGCGCGCGCACCCAGGTTCACCTGTGGCCCTGTGGCTCTAGCTGTCCCTTGATCTGTCCTGGGCACCCCTTGACCCCCTCCCACCCAAGTGTCACTCCTTCCTCTGTGGGCCTCCTGCTGCCTTTGTCTTGGTCTGCAGCAGCTCAGACCCAAATCAGAAGGAACTCTGCTCTTAGATCAACAGGCCCCTGGAGCGCTCTCCCTGCCGGGCTGATTCACGGCTCCGAAGCCTGGTTCCCTCACGGCTTCGCTCCTCCCTCCTGGAATCAGGGCTCCAAAATCCCAGCCCAGACAGTGTAGATGTCTGACGCCACGTCCCAGCCCAGGCTGGTTTTTCCTCTTTCCAGTTCACCCACCCAGATTTCTACTAGACAGACCCCCACCCCCAGCCCGTGCTCAGTGTGAGGATGTGCGTCTCCATTCTGGGTGTGTTTTGGAAAGGTGCAGGCTGGAATGAGGGCAAGTAGGCAGGTAGCAGGAAGACAGAGGAGGAAGAAGCATTTTTATTTTATTTTTATTTAGTTGTTCACATTGGTGGTTCCCCGACCCTCGCCGGAACTTGAACCCAGAGGTATGTGGCCTGTTCTCCTTAGGAGGCGATTGATCTGCTGCTCCACCAGGACATGCCTTTGTTTTTAAAAAAGCAGGTAACGAGGCACACCCTGGTGGGGTATCTGTTAGGTCTGCTGCCTCTGGCTGAGCACAGTCCACACACATCCCAAGGACCCAGGTTCATATCCCCGGTTGGGAAGGGGGAACAACCAAGATGAACAAACTAAAATAAAATGCTTTTTTCCTTCTTTCTCCTCCTGCCTGCTTGCCTGCCTTCATTCCTGTCTGCACTTTTCTTTAAAAAAAATTTTTTTAAGCAGTTAATGGAGGAAAGTGCCTCATCTCCGAGGTGCCATCCAGGAATCAATTCTTTTTCTGATGTCAGACTTGTTCATTTAAATGGAAATTAATTGCTTTTCTTGACGATTTCTTTAAAAATTGGTTTTAAATGAGGGCATTAGGCAGCCGCATTTATTATTCATGGATTCTTGCACAAGATGGCCCCATGTCCAAATTCGCAGAGATAGCGGCATGGAGCAGATAATTTAGTCAGGGCGACCATTGATTAGAGATCAGGAGTGAGGGAAGGGGTCCTCAGGAGCCTCAGCGAGGTGGGGTCTGGGCGCCTGGGGGTCTCTGCACAGTGTTTCTGCCCCAGATTCCGTGGATCCATGTGATGGGGTGCACCTGAGACGCATGAGTCCTATTATCTGATGGCAGCCCCCAAGGGTGACTGGCTCCTTCTCCTTGTCATATGACTCCCCCAGGACACCTCTTCTGTGGCCCTGAGCCCCCCACTCCACCCCACCCCCATCTCCTGAGGATTTGACTTGTTTTCTTCAGTCTCCTCCCTTTCCAAAAGTCCTAGTTGTACCCACCTTCACCTCCAGTGCTCCTGTCCCCAAGTTGGCCCCCACATCAAAATGAGTGGGCTTTAGGATTCCTGAAGGGACTGCTTCGAGCTTTGGGGCATTAGTTATTAACTAAGAACAGGTGTGTGATTCACTGAACCTGATTTTGAAATTGTAAAGTAAAAAAAAGCACAATCTTCTCTTGTGACCGACCCTCTCAGACCAAATTCTTCAAAGCAGCCAAATGATTAAAAACCCACTTTTTTAAGAGCTCTCAGACAGCTCGGCCATGTATCCATGTGAACAGTGAGTAAAAAACAATGAGAGAATATTCATCTGAGGCCCGTTTTCATCACTGTGCTAGAATTCATGGTGGTTTGGATCAAACTGCTTTTAAACGACTTGGTTTGGGGCGTGCCCTGGTGGAATAGTGGTTTGGTCAGCTGCCTCTGGCCAAAGCACAGTCCACATACATCCCAGACCTGGGCTCGATTCCCAGGATGGGGAGAACAAGTAGGATGACTGACTAAATAAATAAAATACTTCTTTCCCCTCGCTTCCTGCCTGCCTGCTCACCTTCATTTCTGCCTGTACCTTTCCTGAAAAAAAAAAACAAAAAAAAACCAACTTGTTTTCAAGAGAAGCAGCGTCAGATTGGGTCGCCTCCCCTGTGTTCCCGCTGCCGGCCCCCAGAGGGCACCAGAGGGCCCACCCTCTACCTCCCCTGCTGCGGACACACACAGCCACCGCCGCGTCAAATGTCAAAGGTTTATTCCGGCAACCCGGAAAAAAAAAGTGCAAATAGAAAAGGAAAGCAATTCATGCACTCAACTCCCGGGAGGGGGCAGGGGAAGGCATGGGGAGCCGAGAGTAGAGAAAGTTGGGAGAGGAGGCTCATTATGGAGGGGAGGGAAGAGAGGTGGGAAAAGGTTGGAGGGTCCGATCAGTCAAAAGAAAGAGACGAGGACATCCATCGCCAGAAAGGCAGAACGACAACGAAATGACGTATTATCAAAACTCAGCTGGATCAAAGAGAGCACTGGGAAAACGCGCTGGTAGAAATGCCGTAGAGAAAGAAAGACGGGAGCCACAGACGGGCGCGGGGTGAAGAGGAACAAGGCGGCGAGACGGGCAGAGGGAGAGATCAACTGGAAGGGGCACAGGCAAGGTGGACCGGGCCTAGGGGTCCCCGGAGGTGCTAATGACGTGGAAGAGGGTGACATTGTAAAGGACCTGGTGGCCGTTGTTCCAGGTGTAGAGGGCCCGCTCCCGGGGATTGTAATCCAGCATGGAGATGTGGGAATACTGGTTGTGGAAGGGCACGTCCGTGTACTCGTAACTGGACGTGTTGGTGAAGTAGGCGAAGTAGACCTTGGCCCCGGCCAGGTGGGAGTTGGTGACGTACAGCACGCCGCAGATCATGAAGGCCTCGCCCGCGCTGCGCTTGGGGTAGCCGGTGTCCCAGGAGCGCGTGACCTCCAGCGTGTGCGGGTCCAGCCGGCTGACCACGATGTTCCCCGCGTTCTGGTTGGTGGTGTAGACGGCCCAGAGCCCGCTCTCGTCCACCATGAAGTCCATGTCGGAGAAGCCGCCCCAGGAGTAGGGGAAGGTGTTGTTGTAACCCGCGCCCGGCAGGCTCCTCTGCACCAGCACCGAGCGCGAGCGGAAGTGGTACTTCACCACCACGTTGCTCTGGTACTTGTTGTAGAACAGGGAGCCGTTGTACACCACGTGGCCGGTGCCCGCCCACGGCTGGGGCAGCAGGTGCTGGATAAAGTTCTGGCCTTTGATGAAGTCCCCCAGGGTGCGGAACTCCAGGACCCGCCGGCCTTTGTAGTACCCGTCCATGTACCACACCTACGGGACAGCCGCCTGTCACGGGGCGCGGGGGGCGCCGCCAGCCACAGGCCCACTGCCCCGTCATTTCAATATGAATGTCAATGCTGCCCCTTTTTTCTTTTTTTTTTTTGTGTGTGTAATAAACCAGGGCTGTCTTTAATGAGGGGCAAAAGGGGCCGTGGAGTTGCCCCACGTCCAGCCTGCTGCGGAGGGGGCCCAAAAGCAGCTGCCCCACTTTTGCCGCGCGTTAAAGAGGGCCTTTGCCGGCACTGACTGCGGCGGGCCATGGCCACTACTGCTGTTCCCAGCCCCTGTGAGGAAACGGGAGCCACGGGAAAAGGATCACCCCGCCGCCACCCCCCCAACCCATGTTCCTCTTTCTTCAAAGGGAGCAGAACACCACAGTGTGGTGGCACACAGGTAGGGACTAACAAGGTTATTTCTGGCACCCCCCTCTCTGGGGGCTATCTCAGGCACGGGGGCTATCTCGGTCACTGGGGGGCTATCTCGGGCACCGGGGGACTATCTCAGGCACTGGGGGGGACTATCTCAGGCACTGGGGGGAGCATTTCTGACATTGGGATGGTCAAAGCATTATGTGTTTGGGGGCAAGACATTTAGAGTGGGGCTTATAGGGGTGCCAAATTTCTTTTTTGCTTAAGGTGCCAAAATTCCTTGCAATGGCTGTGGTTGTTTGTTTTAAGTCCCCCCGGATCATACGTCATTACTATGTGATTGCTGATGGGCATCACATATACTTAACTGTTTCTGGCCTGGCTGCTCTGAACCTGTTCCGATTGCTCCACCTCTTCCCCTCCCCTTAGTCGCCAGCGCATCACCCCATCCTGTTTTTGCCATCCCAGTGTCCCATTTTTGTTTCAAGGAAATACGGTCAGCCTAGCCAATGATCCTAAAGGTCCCACTCAGGGATCGACCACTGAGGAATCAGCCATAATCATTAGACACCAACAGGCACAGAGTGGTCTGGGCCTTCCAGTGACCAATCATAGTGCCACTGATTGGGACTCTTTGGTCAGGGAGCTCCACTGGTCCTCAAACCAACACAGAGGCAGTGCTGGGTCCTTAAGGATCAAAGGAAATTGTTGTCCCTGTGGGGCAACACAGTGGGTACTCATCTATCATTGAACATTGACAAAGCTGGTGGTCACTGGATGCCTCTTGAATTCCTTGCCCCTGAGTGACCACAAAGTGACCAGGCCTGTCAGTAGTATCTTCTCCATCATCATCACTCACTGTTACCACGTTAGCTAGTATGTGTGAGTGCCCTTACTGGTCCTGGTTCTTGTCCTAAGCCTCTTAAAGCTGTTGACACTGGCCTTAATCATTGCCATCTTGAAGATAAGGAAATTCTAGCTCAGAGACGCTAAGGAATGTGCCCAAGACTCCCCAGCTAAGAACTGGCAGAGGATGCAAATCCAAGTCTGATTCCCAAATCCAATCCCTACTCACTTGGTTGAACCACTATACCATCATGGCATGGTGGTGGCCAGTTACTAAGCTCATCGATGACACCCAAGTGGCGAATATCAGTTATGAGAAGAGTCACCAGTTAATGGATGGTTAATGGATTGTTCCTGTGGGTCATAGGTGTGGGAAATCATGAGCATGGGGGCCACTGGAAGCTGAAGGTCACTAAGCAGTACTGCGAGGTTTCTAGCCCTTGGGAAGACACTGCTCACTGGGTACTTAGAGGTCAATAAGCATCGGGAGCTGGTCAATAGCACTCAGCAACCCTTAGCCATTGGTGGTCAACTGACTTCAGGATTCACAGTTTCTTGGTCACTGGTGGTCACTAGACAGTTCAAGGGGAAGAAGTCCAAGAATCTCAGAGATCCAAGGACACTTTGGGCTACAAACGAATCATTGGTGTGGCATCCCAGAGCGCCTGTGGGGTGCCACAGGCCGTGTCCCTCCCACACTCCTGACACTCAGGTTCGCCATCACTCACCCGGCTATCCGCACTGGGGGCCATTGTGTCCGTCATCCAGGAGCCAAAGCGGGACCCCATGGCCCGAATGGTGATGGGGTTACTGACCCCCGTCAGCTTCCCACAGCCTGAGAGGCAGGAACAAGGGAGGGATGAGGTTAGAGGATGGGAAGAGCCCCAGGGAGGCAGGGCAAGGATGGTGTGATCGCAGTGGGAAACCTTGGGACCAGGGGTGAGGGAGTTAGATTGAGGGCAAAAGGCTGGGGGTCAAAGATCAGTTTCAGCTTCTGGGTCTATTTTTGGCATTGGGTAAGAAGGTCAAGGGTCAAAGTTTAGAAAAAGGTGAAAATGGGGTCCAGCTTTCTGGGTACACAGGTGGGGTTGCAATTGGGTGTCAAGGCATACCCAGCTTCTGGGCGCAGGCGTGGAGCCGGGCCTCCAGAGACATCACTCGCTGCTGCAGATCCTCGTATCCGTAGGCACCCATCTCCTCCTGAATGGCTGCAAGGCTGCTGGAGAGATTCCTCACCTCCTCCCGCAGACGCACGATGGTCCGTGTGTCTGCCTTGTACTGCTCCAGGACCGAGCTCAGGGGCAGCAGCTCCGTCATCCTGTCCTTCAGCTCCTGTCCATCAAGATGGAAACTTCGTGGATCCTGACCCATGACCTTTGGCCCAAACCTGACCTCAACTTTTGACCCATAACTCCACTCTTATCTGGAAACATAGGTGGCCCTTCACATTTCGTCCACACTGGACTCTAGATCCCAGGCAACCCTCCACTTTGGGATGAATGGGTACCAATCCCAAACCTTCCCTTGACCTCTGACCTAAACTCAGAAGGACCCACCTGGAAGCTCTTGGTCGAGAGGGACCCATCAGCCGCCCGGAGCCGTGCATCCAGGCTCCTCATGGGGGTCTCCATGCTGCGCACATACTGGAGATCACGGTATGTCCTTAACTCCAGGACTTCCATGGACTGAGAGACGTTCTGGACCTAGGGATGGGGAAGGTTGAGAAGGACCCCCAAAGACTTCACAGACAAGACCTAGGAGGGCCAGATGGCAGACACACAACCAACCTTCTGATCTTAGCTGGGTAACCCCAGTCCATCCATCGGCTCCCCCAGACTCCTCTCCTCACCTGTCTCCCTGCTCCCCACCTTGACCCCTTGCGGTCAGTCCTCCACACAGCAGTCAGAGGGAGCTTTTCACCAGGAAATGGGATCACCTCCTTCCTCGTAGACCCTCCTTCTGCTCTTCATCTGTTTTCTCCTCTCTCCTTTCACCCTTCCCCATTCAAACCACCAGCCCCAGTGCTCTCACAATCTGAGCCCTCTCCCTCCTCAGGGACTTTTGCACTTGCTGATCCCACTGGGCTGCGGTTCCCTCATCCTTGGCCATCCTTCAGGTATCAACTCCCAGCTCCTCAGACTGGCCATCCCTGGCCACACTGTTCCAGTCGTCTTTTACCCTCTGCCCCACACCCGTTTGTTTTCTTCCCAGCTAGTATGACTGCCTGCAATGTCCTTTTCATCTGCTTCCTGCAGATGGCAACCTCTCAGACTAACTGGCTTACAGTGGAAACCCAAGCGTTCAGCACTGGCCTAGAGGATGCTCAGTCAAGGCTTTTTGGTTAAATAAGCGAACTGACATTCTCTTCACTGGGGGTTTCTCCTAACCTGGACAGAGGAGAGGGCTCGATGGTTCCCAGCTTCATCGGACCAGGGTGAGCTCCTAACCAAGGTGAACTTCATTGACCAAGGTGAGATCCATTGACCAAGGTAAGATTCACTGACCGAGGTGAGCCCCCCTGACCAAGGTGAGCCCCCTGACCAAGGTGAGCCCCCTGACCAAGGTGAGCTCCACTGACCAAGGTGAGCCCCCCTGACCAAGGTGAGCTCCACTGACCAAGGTGAGCCCCCCTGACCAAGGTGAACTCCACAGACCAAGATGAGCTCCACTGACCAAGGTGAGCTCCACTGACCAAGATGAGCTCCACTGACCAAGATGAGCCCCACCTGACCAAGGTGAACTCCACAGACCAAGGTGAGCTCCACTGACCAAGGTGAGCCCCCCTGACCAAGGTGAACTCCACAGACCAAGGTGAGCCCCACTGACCAAGCTGAGCCTGGACTCAACCCTGCCCACTAACTGAAATATGCAACTTCCACATGACACTTGGAAGTTTCTCAGAAGCCCCACTGTCTGACACCTGTCCCGAATGCCACACCCCATTTGCCTGTTTGTGTTCCTCCCCGGGTCTCAAACCCAGGTCCAAGGCTTTCAGAGCCTGCACCTCAGCACCACAGCCAGAGGCAGGGCACTTGACATGTTTCTGTAGCCATAGTCTCAACACTCATGGGGCGCCACATGGATGTCCCAGGTGCGGGGACAGGGCGCCGTCTGGTGCAGCGGGCGGGGCAGCAGCCTGTGGAGTAAGAGCGCAGGAAACTCCACGCCCCGCTGGTCTCTTCTGTTGTCTGTGGAGCCGTGGCTTCTGGCTTCCAGCTTCCGCCTCTAGAGGATGACAGCGGGAGGCTGCCAGGCCCTTTCAAGAGCGACATCAGAGCTGACTAGCTGGGCAGTGGCAAGAGAAAGCAATCAGCATATACAGGGCAGAGGTGCATTCGGTGGGGACCATTTTCTATGCCCATAATGAAAAGGAGGAGTCTGTCCGAGCCTCTTGGGATGGAGGATGACAAAAATGCCTTTTGTTTTTCCTTTCTTCCCGTTCCTCTTTTCCTTCAGGAAAGGTGCAGGCAGGATTGAAGGCCAGCAGGCAGGCAGAGAGAAGAGGAAGAAGCATGCCATCCACGTGAAGGAAGCACTTTTATTTTATCATTCATCTTATTTGTTCCCCCCACACCCCATGATGTGAACTGGAGTCCTTGAGATGTATGTGGGCTGAGCTCAGCAGGAGGCAGAAGACCCAAGCCCTACTCCACCAGGACGGGCTGAAATGCCTTTTTAGGCACATTCTGGTGGCTCAGGTGTTAAGTCTATGGCTGTGGTGGTATCATCCATGAAAACCCAAGAACCCAGATTCGAGACCTGGGGCACAACCAAAACGAATAGCTACATAAATACCAATGCTTCTTTCTCCTCTCTCTTGCTTCTGTCCAGCTGCCTGCTTGCTTTCACTCCTGCCTGCTTCCTTCCTCTTAAAAAAAAAAAAAAAAAAAAAAAAAAGACTTGACATGCCCAATTGAGTAGCAGTTGGGCGCATTCCACATACATCCCAAGGTCTCGTGTTCACGTCCTGGAACTGGCAGGATGAACAACTCAATAACATAACTCAATTCTTCCTCCTCTCTCTCCCTGCCTGTCTGCGCCTTTACTTAAAACAAAACCAAAATAAATAAATGAATAAAAGCCTCTTTATCAGGTAAGCCTGGCATATCAAAGGACTGAGTCGGGTGTGGACGTGGGACCAGAGATCACACACCCACAAGGCTGAAAGACGGCCTCCATTTTCTCCACCTCCACGCAATGCTAGCTCCTGCTCCAAAGAAGCACAGACGAGATCTGGACTGAAATAAACCTGCAGGGAAGCCTGGTTCTCCATCATAGCAGCTCTGACTAGTCCTCATGCCTAGATTTGAGCTCCACTGACCCGCAGCAGGCAGAGGACAGGGTGGGAGGGGAGCTTTCCTGCTGCCCTGGGGGACCTGACAGGCTCTTACCTTCTCCATCAGCTGTCGCAGCTCCCGGCTCCGGCCATCGCGGGAACAGGTGCTCTGTGCAGGAATGACGGCCGTGCAGATGCATTTCCCATCGGGGGCCTGGGCCGAGGTATACAGCTGCCAACCTTCCTCTGGGCTTTGAAAGAGGGTCTGTGGGAAGATGGGGGCATCAGAGAGCTAGGAACCCAATGAGAGGCATTATCCCATGCCCCTTCTGGGGGGACCGTGAGGGCCCCAGGCAATGACAGATGCTATTTGCCAAACCCATAGAAAGTACCAGACCTGTGTGACCTGTGTCGGATGTACTGAGTGTGTGACCCCGATTCCTCCTCAGGGCCTCCCATTTTACAGAAGACAAGAATGAGGCATGAAGGATGAAGGAACACTATAAGGAATTCTTGAATTCTAGCACTTCCACGAGATGAGAATTCATTTTCTCATACACGTACATACACACACAACATGACCACTATCACCGCCACTAAAATCTAGACCCACTTGTATGGACCTCCAAACCTGGACACATACACTGCCGGCTTTCCCCTGCCTGGGGTGACAACAGGGTTCTGGATAAAGCACAATCCTACCGTCGTCATTTCCCCGATCTCCACCCCGGCTCCATCCCCGGGTTCCTGAGATGTTCAGGCAAAGTAATGGCTTAACAGTGACAGAATCCTTACAGACACTTCTAGGCCCTTGACTAGAAGACACCACTTTCAGCTTCTTTCTAAATTAAATCTCCAGTCTGTTTATGCTGCTGAAATCATTCAGGGATCAATGATGGCTATATTTCCCAAGCTATGCTCCTAAAACACTGGCAACATTCCCAGAGGTGCTGGGAAAAATAAGTGGTCAAATAAGTTTGGACACTGCCGAGTGAAACTAGTTTCTTTGGTGCAGGACTTATCAGAGCCTTTGAAATGCTACTGTGCATCTAGGAACTCGGGGGAGCCATCATTTTCCAAATTTCTACAAAAAAGATCTAGTGAGTTATCTATTCTATGCCAGGCATAGGGTTTGGGATGAAGATTAAAAGGAGAAGTGTCCTTGGTTCATTCCTGGGTTTCGGCAACAAAAAAAAAAATGGAGGATGAAAAAAAGATACATGATAATACCTGTGCAGATGGAGAAGACAAACTTTCAGCAGGTGACCCCACTGATCTTTCTAGAAAGATATGCGGAATGCATAAGGAAGACTGTACAGGCTGGGGGGGGGGGGTAGTTTCACAGAGGTACCCCAGGGAAGCGACATTTGACCTTGAGGGATGAATAAGGCAGAAGGGGAGAGATCAGGGGATATTTGGGGCATCATACATTCTGGTTAATATCTGGAGGGATTTGGGAAATTGTCCCAAAAGCAATGAATACATGAGAATATACCCAGACCAGCCCCTCTGGAACTTCGTCGGAGCTCTCAAATATTTTTTTATATTTATTTTTTTTAAAGAAAGGTATAGGCAGAAAGGAAGGCTAGCAGAGGCAGGCATGAAGAGAGAGGAAGAAGAAGCACTTCATTCATTCTTTTTATTTAGCTGTTAACATTGGCCACTCACCCACCCGAGGCCCAGATCTCGAACCTGGGTCCCTGGGATGTATGTGGACTGTGCTGGCTGGAGGCAGCTGACCCAACCACCACTCCACCAGGATGTGTCAATCTTTTTGTTTTTATCAGAGCAGGAGGGTCTCATTTGTTCGAGAAATTTTATAAAGCACCTATGGAGGGTGAGGCTCTAATCTGGATATTAAAAATACAGCAGTGAACAAAACATATAAATAGGAAGCTCCTCTAGATGCTTAGAAAAAGACAAAAATAGATAAATAAGTAAGGATTGAGTATTTAACTCCCCTATAGTCAGGCATCTAAGATGCAGGTTATAAAAGCCACGGACCTGGGTTCGAGACCCTGGGTTCAGGGGAGGGGGAAAGCTGCTGGACAGCACATCCACAAGGATAAAGTCCAGGCCATGAAAAGCACAAGGACCCGGGTTGAAAACTTGGCCCGGGAGAAAGAAAGATCATTTAAAAAATAATGTTGTGCTCTGGTGGCTCAGGTGTTAAGCCCATGTCTGGAGTGCAGTCCACATAAAGCCCAAGAACCTGAGTTCACGACTGGGGCCTGTGGGAAACAACTGAATAAATAAAACGATGGCGCGACCTGGTGATCTAGCAGATAAGGCCACTGGATGTAGTCCACATACAGCCCAAGAACCCAGGTTCACGACTCAGGGTCAAGGAGACAACTAAAATGAACAACTAAATAAATACACTGCTTCTTCCTTCTCTGAATTCCTGCCTGCCTACTTTCATTCCTGCCTGCCTTCTTTCCTCTTTAGAAAAAAAATTTCTTTAAAAAGAGAGATAATGGCGGGTGGCCGGAGAGGTGACCAGTAGAAGACTCTGGCCCTATTCAGGATGCATTCTCATGACATGGAAAAAAATCTGGTAAAACTCCAATAGTACATAGAAACAAAGCCCCATAATAATTGATCATTCGCACAGCTACTATTGCATGGCTTTTATTTTTTTAAAGGAAAGGTGAGTAAAGAAGGGGAGTAGGTAGGCAGGAAGAGAGGAAGAAGAGGCACTTTATTTTATTTTTATGTAGTTGTTCACATTGGTTGTTTCCCGCCTCACCAGGACTCAAACCTGGTGTATGTAGCCTGCGCTCCTTCGGAGGCACTCGACCTAACCGTTACTCCATCAGGGCACGTTCGTTACCACTTTTCCAGCAGAGGCTGTTCCCACACGGTGTAGCAGATAAGCCACGGTATGAGTTACAAGCACTCCCAGAGATTCCAGCTCTTAGCCCACCTTTTTCCTTTCCCACTCAATAAATTTTTTTTTTAAAGCATATTGGAATGTGAGCAAATGATATAATTGTACAAATGAGTTTGACTCCTCTGCTAATTTATAAGGAAAATAAACCATTCATAAATGCCATCTATTTGTTAACCATTGTAATTAGTCATCTTGTGCCATATGCACACACTTCTGGAGTTGGGGGGAGCCCCTCTGTATGAGTTCCACCTCTTTCTCGTGAAGGCACAAAGTCATTCATACTCCAGGCACCCTTGCACCCTTCATTTCCCTTTTTTCTCACTGTCCCCAACTGTGCTCCTCGTGGGACCCTCAAGGGATCACCTCCCAGGTGACCTGCACCCAATCCTTCCCTCTAGCTCTGCTGCTGAGAGAGCCCCACCCAAGGCCAGAAGGCTGGCCCAAGAGAGCCTGTCTTGGTTCTGGGAGAATGCAGAACTAGCTTTGACACCTTTCAAGATAAACCCAGTTCTTACAAAAAAAGTGCCCCAGAGGATTAGCAATTAGGTCGACTGCCTCCAAAGGAGCACCGGCCACATATCCCGGGGTTCAAGTGTCGCATGGGTGGAAAGAACAACCAGTGTACACGACTAAATAAAAATAAAGTGTTTTCTCCTCCTCTCTCTTTCTGTCTTTATTCCTGCTTGCACCTTTCCTTAAAAAAAAAAAAAAAAGCACCCTGGTGGAGTGTCAGCGTTAGGTCAGCTGCCTTCAGCTGAGTGCAGTCCACATACATCCCAAGGACCTGGCTTTGCATCCCAAGGTCAGGGAAACAGCCAAGATGAGGAAGTAAATAAAAATAAATAAAAATGCTTCTTCCTCCTCTCTCTTCCTGCTTGCCTACTTGCCTTGATTCCTGCCTGCGCCTCCTTTAATATGCATATACATACATTTGTATACATATACATACAAATACCTGAGCATGAATCCAAGCATCCCTCTCTACGCACCCCAGCAGTGATCCCCAAGCAATTTAGACAGAACACCCCCCACAAGATTCTCATTTGTGCTGAGACAAAGCAGCCCAGTTCAACATAATTAACATCTCTTCCTACATTTCCTAGCGTGTCCTCCCAAGCAAAGAAGCCATTTTCTCTCAATAGATGAAATATTGAATTGTAAAAGAGAAGCAAGATTTAAGTGCCATGCAGAGAAGGCCTCCACGGCTTTCCACCAAATAATTGTCTGCTTTGGACACACCTTCTCGGGTGTTCTCAGCAGCAGTCTAATTAAATGCCTGGGGGCTGGCTGCCAAGTCTCAGCCCAGCAGAGATCTTGAGTTTCCCCCCACCCTGGGGTTCAAGTTCAAAGACGCTGTCAAGTTCATGTCCCCAGGAACTCCAGGAAAGTCCTGGAGGGCTCACAGTTGGAGGGTCCAATGGCCAGCTCTCCCAGACTGCATTCAGCTGGTCAACTGGGAGGTCACAGTTCAAGGGATAAAGGAGAGTCCAGACGAAGGCAGAGACCAATCCATTCTCCAGAGACAGAGACCTCTGCTCAGGGGCCATCAAGGGACCTCACATGTGGCTAACAGAGGGGAAAAACAGTTGCTCCTTTGGTTGAGCTATGTCCCTGCTAATGGGTTGGAAGAAGGTAAGCTCTGTCCTCAAGTGAGCCTCTAATTGTCCTTTCTGGCAGTGTGCCCTGGAGGCCAAGTGGTTTAGTCCACTGTGGCACAGTCCATCCACATCCCAAGGTGCCCAGTTCAAGAGTAGATCTGGGGAAACAACCAAGATAAACTAAATCGACTAAAGAAAATAAAGCCGTAAAGGTCTTCTGCCTTTCTGCCTGCCTGCCTGCCTACTCGCCATCATTTCTGCCTGCACCTTTCCTTTAAAAAAAAAAAAAAAAAAAAAAATGTCTTTTCTGGCTGGGATTTTTCAAATTCTTCTGGCGGAGACAGCTGCCCCAATTCCACGGTCGTCTCCAACCCAGGATCAGGACAGACTTAAATGAGAGGCGCAGGCAATGTTTCTCACAGCAGTGCTCCACTCATGCGCTCAGCCTACCATGCCATCTGCATCTGGCTTCCAGAACCATTTCCAGAACGTGCCCTGGTGGAGTGGAGGTTCCCTGAGGTCCACATACTCCCCATACATCCGAATAGTCCCTGGTTCGAGACCTGGGACCAGGAGACCCCAACTAAGTAGAATGAATAAAGTGCTTCTTCCTTTTCTCTCCTATGCTATTCATTCTTGCAGCTTCCTTTTTATTTATTGTTTTGTTTTGTTTTTTTTAAGAACAATTTCTATTTTCCTCCTCCCAGCCTCCCCGGAGGAATCGCTAAGGAACTCAGGGGCAGTCCTTCGCAGAACCCTATCAAGCGATGAGCCAACAAAAACGGAGCAAGCGGTTGCCTCTTAATAAGACAAGGATATGATTGCGTTTGAGGCTGGATAATTTAATCAGCAGGCACAAGTGGCTTGGGGCTTATATATGTTATTTGTACCCTGCCTGGCTCCAGAGAGGATTCCAAGTGGTTTGCAAGGATATGTAAAATACCACACGATAGCGCCAATTAAATAGGAGAGAGGAATTAGATATTTCTGGAGGGCAGTCTGCCAATCCACAAGCTCAGCCTTAAGGATTCTGCATTTGCACTGAGCGCAGCCGATCGCAGCCTGAGAATTCAGCCCAGGGAAATAGTCAGGGCCATATGATTGCTACAAGGTTGCTCATTAAAAGGCAGCTTAAAATCAGACAACTGGTATTGTTTTTGCTTCGCCTTCTCTGACCATCGGAGCATTGATTTCGAAACTTGAGTTTCAGCCCCAGGAGGGAATAATAAGTAGTCTTTAATATTCAGGATGCACAGAGCAGTCTGGCGAATTCATGGTTAAATCCACTGGGCGAAGTTCACGTACATTTCAAGGACCTGGGTGTTGTCAGTAATAATGAAACAAAATTAATCAGATATTTTTTCCTCCTCTCACTTCCTACCTGCCTGCTTACCTGCATGTTTCCTTGAAAAACAAACAGTAAGAGTTAGAAGGGACTTTTTTTTTTTTTTTCAAGGAAAGTTGCAGACAGAGGCAGACAGAAAGAGAGAGGAGGATGCACTTCATTCATTTTATTTAGTTGTCCCCTCCACTCCCAGTTCCCCTCGACCCCACCACGTGAACCCAAGCCCTTAGGACATCTGTGAGCTGCACCCAACCCTTACTCCTTCCGGGCACGCCTACCAGGGACTTTGTTGCCATCTTTATCTTTCTAAATTTTCTATCATGAACACATATACTGTTCTTGTGAAGATATTTTTCAGTCCCTAATTTTTTTCTTTCCAAGGGAGAAAAGCAAGGAAGACATAAGTGGGGATATAGAATCAGAAATGAGGGTAAGAAAAACCCAGCCCTTAAAAGCTCAAAGAGGCACATCTTGGTGACCTAGTAGATAAAACCATCGCCTCTGACTGGCATAGTCCTTATACATCCTAAGGACCCTGGTTTGCAAGCCAGGGTCAAAGGGCAGCAACCAAAATGAACAACTAAATCAAGTGCTTCTTCCTCCTCTCTCTTCCTGCCTGCCTGCCAGCTTATCTTCGTTCCCGTCTGTGCTTTTTCTTAAAAAAAACAAAACAAAACAAAACAAAAAAACCACTCAGAGAACCAACATATGGTTAGGCCATGTGTCTCTAAGCTCCTCAGCAGCCAAGTCAAAAAGGGAAAACTGGCCATTATGCAGTTTCCAGTGGCCTGAAACAAAAGCACGCCAGATGCTCAGGAGAAAAACTTCACTATTTTTGGTACCAAGAACAGGCAAGGAGCTCTCCCACGGGCCTCCCAAAAAGGAGCCCATGTGATGTCACCCGCATCTTCCCAGACAAAATCCCCAGGATAGAAACAACTCATTTCCTCTGGTTCTCATTGGAGGGGAGAGCCAGATGGTTGAGAGCAAGGTCTTGGGGTCAGTTGCCTGGGTGTGTGCCCTGCCTCAGCCCCTCACTCGGTTTGACCTGGGTAGATTGTTTAATCTCTGTTACCTCATCTGTAACGTGGATAAAGTGTACCCATCTCACAGGGTAGATGGGAAGCTTGAACGGGTTCATATATGTGGAACATCTAGTCACTGGCATGTAGTAAGGATTACATGAGTATTTCCTATATTATTTAATTTTTTGTTTTTGATTTTGTTTGTGTTTCTTTCCTTTGCCAGCAGCATGAAGACTCCAAAAACTGCTCAATTACATGGAATGTATGGCCTGTGTATTTCTCCTGTGTAGTTTATTGTTTACAGTCTTACATCCAAGTCTCTAATCTATTTTGATTTCATTTTTGTTAGAGAGCGATTGTAACACATGGCAGTCCAGTTATCCCAACACCACTGTTGGAAAGGCTTCCTTTCTCCATCATCTTGGCTCCTTTGTCATAAATTAACTGATCATAGATGTGTGAGCCTATTTCTGGGGTCTCAATCCTTTTCTCTGGATCTGTGTTTCTGTTTTTATTCTGTTTTAAACCATACAGTTTTGATCACTATTGCTTTGTAGTATAGTTCCAAATCTGGGATGATGAACAGATTTCCACTTTGTTCTTTTTTTCTCGTGATTTCTTTGGCTATTTGGAGCCTTTTTTGTGTGATTCCATACCAATTTAAAAAAAATTTTTAACAAGGAGAAAGAAGCATTTCATTTTATTTTTATTTAGTTGTACACCCTGGCTGTTTCCCCTACCCCAGACCCAGGACTGAAACCCAGGGGTATATGACCTGCACTCCTTTGGAGGAAATTGACCCAACCATTATTCCACCAGGACACACCAAATTTTAAAATGGTTTGTTCTAGTTCCTTGAAAGTTTTTGATGGGGATTGCATTCAACTTCTCTATTGCTTTAGGTAAAATAGCCATTTTTAACAATATTAATCTTCCCAACCCTGAGTATGAATATCTTTCCATCTCTTTGTATTTTCGTCTATTTCTTTTAACAGTGTCTCAGGTGCTAAGCTGGTGGCTGGGGTGTGGACCATGTAAAGTCCAAGGATGTGGGTAACCCGAGGCCAGGGGGCAGCAATTAAATATATAAACAAAATGAATAAATGAAAGTGCTTTCTCCTCTTCTTCCTTCCCTTCCCTTCCTTCCTTCCAAATTCTTCTTCCTCCTCTGCCTTAAGTGATGATGCAGAGAAGTGAAAAAGTTGAGCCCCACAGAAGATGTGGGGAGCCACTTGATCCATCCTGGTCCCCAGGTAATCCAGCTGGCTTCCTGTCCTACAACTTCTCCTTGACCATTTCTCAGAAAGGAGTCCTGTTTCATTCTAATACACAATCAACAAGGCTCACTTGCTGTGTTCTCTCTGACCCATCCCACTCTGCCTTTCTAGAACTTTCTCACACCTCCAAGTCTTTGCCCTAAGTGGACCCTCTGTTGTCCACACTCTCACCACATCTCAGGGCCAACTTAACTCTTCCCCATTCCTGGGGCTCCCACATAAATGTCTTTTCGCAAAGCAGCCTCTGCCATCCCTGCACCATGTACCCATTTCTCCAAGCTTCCTGTGCATATTTCCTAATACCTCAATTTCTTTCTTTCTTTCTTTTTTTTTTTTTAATGAAAGCTGCAAGCAGGAAGACAGAAGAGGAAGAAGCACTTTACTAGCCGTTCATGTTGGTGATTCCCTTGGCCCCAGGGCCTGAACCCAGGACCTGGGGAAGTACATGGACTGTACCGGGTGAACTAAACCAATAGGCCACCAGGGGTGCCCTCTAATTCTGACTAGATGTTAAGCCTTGTTGTAAGCACTTTGCGTGTTCTAGCTGATTTAATTCTCACCACAGCACTAAGTGACAGGTCATAGATGTCACAACTGGGGAGGAGCCGGTGCCTCTCTTGTTTAGCATGTCACAGCCTGTAAGGGGTGGAGCTGGGGTTTGAACAATGGTCCTCTGGCTCCCCTGATCACAACAGCCATTAGAGCCTTCCTGGTGTGACCACCAGCTCCAAATCTGCCTCTGTGCCTGGAGAGGAAATGGCACGAAGGCAGGGAGCTTTGGTTATCATTGAATTCCCAGAGCCTGGCACGCTGAATGCTTGTTGATTGGTGGAGAGCAAACATCCTTGCAGATCCACAGCATTTTCCCTTCTGCCACTGGACTGGCTTGGCTCTCTGGGGAGGGATTATCTGGATCAGGCTCCAGACAGGCGCCGGGAAGGCTCAGAGGTGGCCGTGGCTCCTCTCTGGCTGCCAGGATGGCAGAAGGGGCCGTGATGAATGACCAGGGACATGCTTGTCTGTCACGTCTGAGCTGTGATGGGAGCACGTCCCTTTGGAGGACTTGAGATAATAGCAGGCTGCCCCTGTCAAACCGGGAGGTATTAGGCAAATCCCCCCTGAGTGATAAGCTTGACAAGCCTTAAAGAAGATATTAGCTTGCCCATGCCAAGAGGGAGAACAGGGGCCTCCTTCAGCTCGAGCAGCTGGGGCTTTGCCTGTGAGAATTGGGAGAGGATGCAGGATGCAAGCAACTGTAGGCTCCTTTACTTCATCCATTCATTCATCCACTCATCCTTTCATCCATGTATTATTCATGCACACATGTATATACACATATATTCATCCATGCATCCAAATATTCATTCATCCCTCAATCCATCCATCTATCCATTTATCCATTCATTAATCAATCTATTCATCAATTCATTCATCCACCTAGCCATCTATCCATCTGTTATTCATACACACATATATGCATTCATCCATGCTTCCAAATATTCATCTATCCATCCAACATCTAGTCATCTGTCTGTTCATCAATTCATTCATTCATTAATCATTCTCTTCATCCATTTATTTATTCATGCACACATGTATACATACACATATTCTTTCATGCATCCAAATATTCATTAATCCATCAATCAATCCATCCATCCATGCACCCATCAATCCATCCATTCATTCATTCATTCATCCACCTATCCATTATTCATACATACATTGATCCATGCCTCTAAATATTCCTCCATCTACCTATCTTGCCATCCATCCATCCATCCATCCAGTATCTATCCATCTATTCATTCATTCCCCCCCTCTCAATGCAACTGACCCACCCACCTTGCTCTGAGAGGCCCTCAGGGCTGACAGCACAGCATAAGCTCTCACCCTGAAGCCAGCCACGTCTTGGCAGAAGAACCTAGGTCCCACTGAGTGCCAGGCCAGGCCAGTACTTAGGTCACAGTATGTCTTTGGATCGGCCATCACAGCACAATGCAATGTGAGCTGATAATCAATTAAATACTGTCTTGGGAAAGGCAGGAGGAGACACAGGTCTGCAAGTTTGATGGCTTCTTCCCACTCCGCCTCAGAGTCTTCAAATCTAAGGAGGGTGTGATGATGGAATTTACAGCCATGCTCTGTTCCTTCTGAGTGTGGCTCAGACTGTGCTGGAACCACTACAGATCCCTTCAGAGAGCCCTGAGAGGGTTAATGGGCCATGTCCAGTTACTAGAGAAGCTGCTTTAGGAAAGCTCAGTTCTTCCCCTCTCCCCACAACACAACACCCAAGAACCTCCATCTGATGAGACTTTTCGAGGAGGAAACAAACTCTCATTCAGTTCCCTGGCGTGCCTTTCAATGGCTCCCGAGCTCTTCATCACCCCAGGGCATTTGAACATGCTGTCCATCCCCACAATTGTCCAGGTGAGCATGACGAGGGTTTTCACCAGGGTAGATGTGACCAGGACCAACAAATGGGTTGATTCCTCTTTTAAAATCCAAACCCGTGGCGCCCCCTGGTGGTTCAGGGATTAAGCGGCCCTGGGGGCCTGGGCCAGATGGGAAGCAATTAAAATGAACAACTAAATAAATAAAACGCTTCTTCCTCCTCTCGCTTCCTGCCTGCATGCTGCCTGCCTGCCTTCCTTCCTGCCTGTTTCCTTTCTCTTAAAAAAATAAATAAATAAATAAATAAAACAGGGCATTTCCTGGTGGAGAGGCACTTAGGTCAGTAGCCTTCGAAGGAGCACAGCTCACATTCACCCCAAGGTCTCAGGTTTGCATTCCAGGTCCAGTGTGAACAGCGAAATAAAAAATTTTTAAATGCTTCCTCCTCTCTTCCTGCCTGCCTACTGGCCTTCATTCCTGCCTGCACTTGTCCTTTAAAACAAAAACAACAACAAAAAAAACAACACAAAACTGTAACAGCCCACAGGATTTGAGGCACCAGATATGAGGTGGAAGGGAAAAAGGGGAGTTGAGGATGATTCCAACTTTGGGGGGGCCTGAGGCAACAGATGGGTGGGTCGGGGTGCCATTTACTGAGATGGAGAAGGCTGAGAAATCCTTGGGAGAAGCTGATTTGGGGAAGGTGGAAATCAAGAGTCCAGCCAGAAGGCGTGTTCAGTTCATGGGTTCCACGTGCAGGTGGAAAGGTCAAGTCTCCAGCTGAGGGAGGAGAAGAGGGCTCAGCTAGAGACAAGCATTTGAGTGCCCTCAGCTGAGAGGTGTGGTTAAAATTCCTGAGAATGTTCACAGAGGACCTGAGCCCTCCCACTGAGGTTGCCCAGTCTTCTTTTCTTTCCTTTTTCTTTTTCTTTCTTTTTTTTTTTAAAGGGAAAATGCAGGTAGGAATGAAGAAGAGAAGGCAGGCAGGAAGAGAGAGGAAGGAGAAGCAGTTTCTTTTATTTAGTTGTTCCTCCCAGACCCAGGAAACAAAGCCAGGTCCTCAGGATGGATGTGGATGTGCCAGCCAAAGGCAGTGGATCCAACTGCTACTCTACCGGCTGAGGGCTAAAATGCTCTTTTAAGCTGCTTTAAAATGTTACATCCTTGTAGTTTTCCCTTTCTCAATGGGGGAGGTAGTAACATTGACTCCACTTCACAGATGGAAAAACTGAGACACGGAAACTTAGTTGCCCAAACACAGAGCTAGTACGTATCCAGGCTGGGATGGGAACTGAGCCTTTGGGCTCACAAGTTTTCACTCTCAGCCCCACACTGAGGGGAAGGGGAGGCAGGGGAAGCATCTCCCTCCCTATAAAGTTGGTCATTAGCCTTATACTGATACATTCACCCCAGAGAAGCAGGAACTAACTTTCCACAGTCACCCTCACATCAGAACCTGCCTGGTGCTCAGGAACCTTGTAGAAAGCCCAAATGCCATCTGGATGCACTCACCAGTCCTACCCAGGTGAATTCTCATCCTCTAGGTTCACCTGTTTCCAGCAACACAATTATTTCAGGTCCCTCTTCCTGTCTCTTCCTCCCCACTCACCTGGGGGAAACCAACTCAGTCCCAGGTAGAGTTGGGTGCTCTGGTTCTGCACTGCCCACCTATTAAATGCATCTGTGACTTTTTAGCTCAGCCTTTCCCTATAAAGGGAGGGTGAACAAGAAACAATTTCTACCCAGTGTCTTACCTCGAGAGTGTCTTACCTGGCTCCATGAAAAATCACCATGCCCAAAAGATCTCAGCAGCAACAGCCCCTAGCTAGAACCCACATCCTGAATGAGAGACCCCGAGCTACCTGAGAAAGACGACACAGGACCTGCAGCTGTCTGAAAAGATGGAGAGCCCTGTCTTCCAGAGGCTGCAAGACCCAAGAAAAGCATCCTGTTTCTCAGAAGCCCAGACCTTCAAGCCCCTAGGAAACTAGGAAACAATAAATAAATAAATACCGTTTCTCAGGTACATGAAAAAATGGGAAGTTTCCAGCACCTCCCTCACCTGCCACCATCACCCAGCCTTATTTAAAGCCCAAGCTTTAACCACCAAATCCTGATTCACTTCCTAGAGTCTGGCCCCTTCCCTCCCCTGGAGAGGGAATGCACCTATCGCTGGCTCACAAAGCTTTTTATTGTTTGCTTACTTGTGAATTCTTTCAGCCCCGTTTCACCTGCAGAATCCTCCTTACACACACACACACACACACACACACACACACACACACACACACACACATCACACACAAGACACAGATCTCTGTGAGTGGAATATGACAATTCTATGCAAAGGGAGGTCTTAAAAAAAAAAAAGGAAAGGTGAAGGTGAGTAGGTAGGCAGGAAGAGAGAGGAGGAGGTCACGTTTCACTTATTTTTATTTAACTGTTCAGTTTGGTCGTTTGTTCCCCATAGCCGGGTCTCCAGCCTGGGTCACTCAGGATGTATGTGGATTATGCCAGGTAGATTTAACTGCTAAACCAGCAGGACATGCCGACCACGAAGAGAGGTCTTTTAACACCACAGTGCCAGCAATCATCATCATCATTACCATCCATAACAGCTAACCGTTATAGAGCACACCTGGTGAGCCTGTTTGAAGTGGTTTGCAGTTCATTTCTCACCAACCCTCAGAGGAACCCTATAAGGTGGAACTGCCAGAAATGTTTTAAGTCCTAGATGGGCCATTGCCTCTAGAAGAGTTCCTAAGGAGATCATTTTATCTCTTTAATTTGTAAAATGGGAATTAACACTGCCCCCACCCCACCCCACGCTCCGCCCACCCCATCCCGGCTTCCCACCATCCCGCTTTAGAGCATGGGGAACTACATTTCCCACAATCCCTTGCTTGCGGGTTCAGCCAATGGGAGGCATTCTGGAAGAGGTAGGTTAGGGCAAAGGGACAAGCTGAGGTAGCCCCCCCTTTTTTCTGCCTCTGAGGTCCAATCGGGGCAGCATCTTTTCTGTGACTTTAGCTCTCCCGCGTAGTTTTAGCCTGGGTTCTGTTATATCACCTCTCTTATCTGATTCCCAGTCCTTGGGGGATAGATGCTTTCTGCTGTAGTTAATTTCTGGGCTTCATCTCCAACCCCTGTTTAGTTTCCTCTCTTTTCCATCAACATTGTAAACAATTCTCTGCATTAAAATCCCTGAACTGCCTATGAGTTCTTTTCCCTCTGGTCAGTTCCTAAGGGGTGTAGTAAGTGCTCACTAAATACCTGTGCATAAACAGGCAGCTGTAGTGTTGAACAGCACTGAGTGCTCAGCTCCAAACTCTGGTCTCTTCTTCCAGTGTGACCTTGGACAAGTACCATACTTTGCTGTGTAGAATGCTCACTTTTGGTTTCAAATTTTGGAGGGAAAAATAAGGATGCACCTTATATATGGTAGTATTAATTCCGTATCTACATACATGTTTTTAATATTTTTATTTATGCATATGAGTTAAAAGCATAACTCTAAAAATCAATAACGATATCCTCATGCAAAGTAATGCTCTGTGATACGGTCATCGGTTTTGTTGAACTTATGATGCATTTGCAATGAAAGTCATTTTGGCCAACGATTCAATGAAAAGAAATGAAGAGCGATGTATTGTCCACAGAGTAAGTGACTCTGACTTGATAAGACAGGTGATGCCGACGTTATTACCATGGGGTGAAGAGCATGACACTTCTCTTCATACATTGGAGGTGGGAGCTATCTAGCTGATATTTTTACAAAAATGCAGACACTGCAAGCTTTAAGTTAACAGTTGTTAAATATGCTAGAGAGCGTGGCCACAGGCTGTGGAGAGACACTCTGGACCTTCTCCCCCAGTGAGTGTCCTCAGATGGGGTTGCTACAGGGAGAAAAGCTTCCTGTACTTTATCTCTGTGCTTGTGTTTTGTAATCATGTTACATAAAATCTCTTGTCATAATGTTAAAAATAAGTGCTAAAATTCCTTCATAACACAAAAACAGGTACCTAAATATAAACAAAAAAAAACGAATTAAAAATTAAAACGATTTATTTTCCTGCAAGTTTCAGTCAAAAACATGGGTGCGCATTATACACAGTAACATACGGTAGTTCAGCCCGTCTAGGATTTTCTGACTCTCTCTGCAACCTCTTCTAAAAGTCGTGATCATATTGTCCAGGCTTCACCAGGTTGTAGTTAGGATGGCAAGTTAGTCAAACACCCATCCACCTAGTGAGGTTACAATTCACTCAATGGAGAAACAATAGCTGTTATTGATGATGAAGATCGCTACCATTGGTGTGGTGCTTAAGAACCTACCTTGGCCTAGAACTCTCTTATCCTCGGCTTATAATGAATGGTCAATGGGAGCTTTTATTTTATTTTATTAAAAAAAATAATTTTAAGGGAAAGGTGCAGGCAGGAATGAAGGTGAATAGGCAGGCAGGCAGGAAGAGAGAAGAGGAAGAAGCATTTTCTTTTTATTTAGTTGTTCACACTGGTTATCCACCCCCTCCCATACCTCCCACCCCTGTCCAGGACTCAAACCGAGGGGTACATGGCTTGGGATCCTTCGGAGGCGACTGACCTAACCACTACTCCACCAGGGTGCATCCAATGGGAGTTTTTATATTAACTCACAGAACCAGCACTCTTCAAAATGATTTCATGTCTCCTGCTGACTTAAAAAGCAATAATAATAAAAAATAAATAAAATAAATAAATAAATAAAATTTTGGAATAAGTTTAGTAGTAGTAAAAAAAATTTTGTAGATAGAACAGAGATCACTTTCCCATTTTTCCCTTCTTATTAACATCTTATCTTATATAGGCATTATACATTTGTCATAATTAAAAACCCAACATCAATTGACTTTGGATGGTGACTCGATAGGACGCACTTTCGGGTGGCTCCCCAAAAACACCAAAAGAAAAAAAAAAAAAAAAGAATCACCTATTTCCCTGAGACAAACACCAAGAAACAACTGGCGCTTCAGCAGGAGACAGAACAGCCAACAACTAACGATGGGTGAGGGCACCCGGCGGGGTTCTCAGCTAAGCCGCAAACTTGGATTTGGGATGGAGCTCAGGGGTCTCCAGAGGTACAGTGGGGCGGGGGCTAGGGATTTGGGGACCGGCTACGGAGACAGCAAGAGGTGAGCCCAGTGAGGCTGAGATGCGGAGCCACGGAGGGTCAACTTGGGAGGGGGTGAAAGGAGAGCCAGCGCACTGGGAGCTGAGCTGGAGCCCATGCAATGAAATTGCACTGGGTGCAGCCATAACCTGAAATCAGTCAAAGAGCTCAAACCCCTCCCACAACAATTTCATGCAGGAGCCTGGGGTCCACTGAGCAGAAATCCCACCCACTGCATATCTGCCCACCAGAAATCCCATCTGTCGGATGCCCCACCTCTGGATTACAGGGAGAAGGCAGCCCCAAACCTCAATGCTACCCGCTAGCGCCACCTCGTGGGCAGAGATGACACTGCAGCCTGATTGCCAATCCTGGGCAAGTCAAACCTACACAATACCAGGAAAACCAAACCCTCAGAAATATAAACAGAATGCCAAATAGAGCAAAGGCATAGAGAAATATACGTGAAATAATGGATCCAATCAAAAACCCAGGGGAAAATCTGAATACAGCAGACATGTAAATTACCTAATGAGGAATTTAGGGTAGCAGTGATTAACATACTCATGGGAATCCAAAAATCAGTAGAGGCAGTAAACGAGAATGTCAAGAAGCAAAGAGAAGAATTAAAGCAAAACATCAAATAGGTAAGAGACACGATGGCTGAATTAAAGAACTCAATAGGGGGGCTCAACGATAGGATGGATGAAGCTTCCAATAGAATCAGTGATCTGGAAGATAGGACAGAGGAACTCAATCAAGCAAACCAGCAAAGAGACTAAAAATTCCAAGAATCAAAGACAGAATTCGAGATCTCTGGGATAACATCAAAAGGAACAACATTTGCATCATAGGGGTTCCAGAGGAAGAGAGAAAAGGGGGGCATAAATTTGAAGAAATAATGAATGAGAACTTCCCCACTTTGATGAATGAAGCAAGCCTCCAGATCCAGGAAGCTCAAAGAGTTCTTAATAAATGAAACCCAAACAGAAATACACCTACACACATCGTGATCAAAATGTCAAAAATACAAGACAAAGAAAGAATCTTAAAAGCAGCCAGAGAAAAACGTGTCACATACAGAGGAGCCCCTATAAGACTGTCAGTGAACTTCTCAAATGAAACTCTACAGGCCAGAAGGGAATGGCAGAATATATTCAAAGTGCTGAAAGAAAAGGAGTTTCAACCTAGGATACTGTATCTGGCAAGATTATCATTCAGAACTGAAGGAATGATTTTTTAAAAAAAAACCTTTTCTGACAAGCAAAAGTTAAAGGAATTTATCACCAAAAAAACCCAGCTTTGTTAAAAATAGTAAAGGATGCGCTACAAAGCATAAAGAATTCCCACAGAAAACAGTAAGACAGCAAACGCACCATAGTGGGCATCACTTGCCAGCCTTGATCAAATGAAAATCTCCAGCATGGTTCTTGCTTCCAGTCCTTGATCATCAGCACAACTCATCCACAACCCAGTGGAAGTGTCCCTTTCTTGCCCCCCAGCTTCTATGTGCTTCCCATGAACTAGTCCTGACCCCAGACAATGCAGTGACTTTCTTCACCACCAATGGACAACCACACCTTCTTCAGATGACAAGAATTCCAATCCCAACCTTAGGGAGAGGGTCCATCTTTTCAACATGTTCCTTCCTTCGATACTCAGCTGTCATTCCCAGGGTACATGTTAGAGCACTCAACCCCTTTCTAGTTAGTGCCCCGATGTAAGTCACAATAATATGTAAACTTTCCATGTTTTCGTTAAAAAAAAAAAATCCAACGTCATGGCATGCCCTGGTGGAGTGGAGGTTAGATCCGCCATTTCTGAAGGAGCGCAGACTATGTCAGGTCGCATGATGGGTCTGGGGGAAACACCCAATATGAACAACTAAATAAAAATAAATGACTCTTCCTCCTCTCTCTTCCTGCCTGCCTATTCTCCTTCATTCCTACCTACGCTTTTCCTTAAAATACAAAACAAAAACAAAAACATCAGCATGTCACTATTACTAAACACTAAGCAGGCTTTATTTGGATTTCCCCAGTTTTCTTCACTGATGACATCCTTTCTCTTCTAGATCAGAATTCCAATCAGGAGACTCCATTGCATTTAATCATCATGGCATCCTAGTCTTCCTGGGTCTAGAAAAGTGTCTCAGTCTTCTATTTCTCATGACCTTGACAGTTTTGAGGATTTGGTAGACTGTCTCACTGGCTGTGAAGGGCAGAAACTTTCCTAATTTTTCCGTCTTTCCCCCAGTTCACAGCCCAAAGTCCAGCTCATAGAAGTAGGCACTTCCTGAATGAATGAATTCAGGAGTTGCCATCATTATTTCTTTTTCTTCCGTGTTCTGTCGGCCTCCCTGCCCGTGGCTAGATCAAGAAAAGTTCACAGTGAAATAAAAGCTCTTCTCCTTTCAGAAAGGTTCTGTTTTGATCCTTTCTTTGTCGACATCAAGGATTCATTTCTTTAATATTTAGGGCTCTTTGGTAGCAAAGAGAAGCAGCTACATTTATATCAAATGTTTCATTTTTCAAGGCAAGGGAGAGAGAGCTTTTTAGCTAGACAGGGTTTCTTCCTTCCCCGAGCTGTCACTTGATTTCTCAGCTGCTCCCTCCCCGTCCTTGGCAGGGGGAAGAGGGATGGGGGTGGGGAGGAGAGGCTCTGGAATTATCCACACTTTATGTCATCCTTGCTACCAGTCTAAGAAAGCTTAATTAGAACCTCACAACTTTACAGAGTCAGCCTCAGGCCCTCGTGCAAGGTCTGCTCAGTGACGGAGATGAATTAGTCGCTTTATTTCCCATATCTCTAAAAAAAAAAAAAAAAAAAAACCTCAATATTTGCTATGGGTTGGTGGTGGAGTAGCGGTTAGGTCAGTCACCTCTGAAAGAGCACAGACCACATCCCCCTGGGTTTGAGTTCCGGGTGATGGGGTAAACAACCAGTGTGAAAGACCAAATAAAAATAAAGTAAAATGCTTCTTTTTACTCTCTCTTCCTGCCTGCCTATTCATCTTCATTCCCGCCTGCACCTTTCCTTTAAAAAAAAATTTTGCCGTGGGGACTAACAAAAGGGATGTCCTCGGATGCACAGAACCTGGCCCCTTTTCCTATACCATTAACTGGTCAGCGATGGAAATTCCGTTTAACCACAGGGGCCTGTGGGATCCAACTGCCTTTTCTTTCTCAGCCGTGGGGGATCCAGCTGTGGGCAGAGAATGTCCGAAAAATGCCCACAGCGAGGTCACTTTCCTGTCACCACGGTCCCTGCTGCTGGCAGATACCAGCCCAGGTTTAATCTCTCTCGCCTGAAGTTTGTCAGAAGTGAAAACGAGCCCGGGTGAGCTTTTTAGACACTTCCCCCGACTTACAGGAATCCAATTTCTGGCCGGGGCATAAATTTGCAGCCATCAGCGCCTGCGGTGGGGGCTGGGGTTGGCGGTGCGCTGAGACTGGATTTCAGAAATCAATCCGCTGGTGCGTGGAAAAGGTCGTCATGGGGGAAATTCATCTTCCGTGGTGGCTGAGGCGTTTCATGCCGGTAGACAGGGACGCCCCTGCACAAAACGGAGGTGCTTACTGTGTGGGTCCCAGGCAGGAGCTGGGGGGAGAGGGAGGGGACCTCAGAGGCCGGACAGTGTGATGAGAAGGTGACAAAAAGTCAACCTGCCAGGTAATAATTCACAGCCACTGCCAGGTGTCGGCACTGTCTGAAAACTCACTTCCATGATCTCTGCGTGAACCTCGAAGTGGGTGAGTTCATCTAGGTACAAACCTTTCATCACTTGGTTGTTCGCCTTAAGACACACATTCCGGGGTGCAAAGAAATCAGTCTCAGAGGCATTAAGTGTGCCCCCGCCCCCAAACCCCCAGCCAAAGCAACAGAGCACAGTCACTTAGGGGGCTGGACCTGGAGCCAGATCACCCGCGTTCAAAAATCCCAGCTCTGCTGTGTGACCTTGGGCTGGTGACTTAACCACTCTGGGCCCACAAGATTTCCCCAGCTGTACATTTTTTTTCCTTTTTCTTTTTCTTTTGAAAGGAAAGGTGTAGACAGGAATGGAGGCGAGCAGGTAGGCAGGGAGAGAGAGGAGAAAGGAGCACTTTATTTTACTTAGTGTTCGGCTTGGTTGTTTTCCCCAGCCCCTGACCTGGTATTGAACCTGGATCCTTGGGATGTATTTGGATTATACTCTCAGCCAAAGGTACCTGACCAAATTGCTACTCCCCCAGGGTGCGCCCCCAGTTGTAATTTGAGGCTAAGAATAGCACTAATGTCCTTGGCGTTGTTAATATCTTCAACTGGCAGAGCCCAAAGTAGCATACAATTGAGACGATATAATTGACTACAGAACAAAAACAAGCAAAGAGGTGCGCCCTGGGGGCTCAAGGGTTAAGCCCCCAGGGACCCAGGTTCATAGCCCGGGATCAGGAGAACAATTAAAACGAAGGAGATAAACAGAATGCCTCTTCCTCCTCTCTGTCTTCCTCCCTGCCAGCTTTCATTCCTGCCTGCCTCCTTTCCCCTACAAAATAACAAAAATGAGCAAGATGCTGATAAGGAGCGCAGAAGGGCAGCCTGTTTTCTGGAATTTACATTTAAATACTGCTTTTGAGTTACTTGGGGAGGCGGGTGTTGGATGACAATGTGTTTTGACGATTAAGTGAACTAACATCTTTGAATATTTTTTAATTTTTTTTTTTAAGGGAAGCTGCAGGTAGAAATGAAAGTGAGCAGGCAGGAAGGAAGAGAAAGGAGGAAGCAGCATTTATTTTATTTAGTTGCTGTCTTGGCCCCCCCCACCCCCCATCCCCCGGCCCTGGGTCTTGAACCAGGGTCCTTGGGATGTATGTGGACCCACCCAGTGGCCTTATCGGCTCGGCCACCAGACCTAATATATTTGAAAGACAAATGAAGAGTTGATTATAAAATGGCGTGGGTGCTGTCAGAGCAGACACAGGCTTTGGTAACCAGCTTTGGAGGTTCAGGAATAGCCTTCTGGATGAATCAACAGCGGAAAGACGATGGACGAGCCCCAGAGAGCAGAATGAGGCCAGGGGGACAGCACATGCAAAGGCCATCTGTTCACCCCACACGTATCTAATAAGCATCTGCTCTATGTCAGGCACTGTTCTAGGCACTGGGGACCTAGCAGCACATGAGACAGGGCCAAGATTTCTGCTCTCATGAAGGTTTCACTCGGAAGAAAGAGGCGCCACCCGGGAGGGAACCGGGCTTGGTATCATGAGGAATTGAAATTCAAATGAGGAGGCTGGAGGCCAGCTGGATATCACCCCCGGCTGTGAGTTCAGCTGTGTCCCCACAAATTCTTATGCTGGTTGGTCCATGCCAGAGGCCAAGCAGAGAAGGCCACCGGAAGTAAGCCACATGGATCCCCAGGACCTGGGTTCGAGACCCAGTCAGGCACCACCAACCAACAAAATAAGATAAACGTTTCTTCCTCTTCTTTCTTTCTGCCTGTCTGCCTGCTCACCTTCATTCCTACTTGCACGTTTCCTTTATTAAAAAAAAATCTATGTTGGAGATACTGACCACCAGGGACTCTGAACATAACTGTACTTGGTGTCTGGAGATGGGGTCTTCAAAATGGTGACTGTGAGGTCATTAGGGAGGGCCCTGACACAACATGGATAGTGTCCTGTCAGGACACAGACACAGGCACACACACAGGATGACCACGTGAGGACATGCAGAGAAGACGGCCGCCTACCCACCCAGGAGAGAGGCCTCAGAGTAAACCAACTTGCCTTTATTTTGATCTCAAGAATCCAACCTTCAGAAGGGGAAGGAATTAAATGTCTGTTGTTTAAGTCACCCAGTATGTGGTAATTAGTGATGGCGGTCGTCCCAGCAGACAAACCAATCAACACTCCTAGAGTGTGTGTGTGTGCATGCGTGTGCGTGTGTCTCTCATCTCAGGCCAGCAGTAATGCCTCTCAGTTGCCGACCCCAGGCAACTTCCACAGCCCCTTACTGGTACTTGCTCTCTTAGCTCTGTCCGTCCTTTGGAAAATAGTCATTTGACGGAAGTCTCTTCACTCATCCCTTTTGAGGGGGCTGTGTGTCCCATGGGGACCCTGTCAGGCACATCCATGTTGAGACAACCATGATCCCGGACACACCCCATCTTTTTTTAAATTTTAGAGGAAGAGAGGGAAGGAGGGAATAAAGAAGATGGAAGGGAGGGAGGGAGGATGGAAGGAAGGAAGAGAAGGAGGGAGGCAGGATGGAAGGAAAAGGAGGGAAGGAGGGAGAAAAGGGAGGAGAATCACCTTTATTTATCACCCCTTGGTTTTTACATGGTCCACACCCCAGCCACTGTCTTACAGCCTGAGTCACCAGAGTGCAGGGACACTTAGGACTTGAATGATGGACTCAAAGTTCACTCTGAGGTTAGGAAGTCACAATGGGTGTGTGTCTTCGTGGCTTAAACAACAAGAATTTAATTTCGGACACTTCTGGAGGCTGAAAGCTTGAGGTCAAGGTGTGGCCAGGGGTTGATTTCCTCTGAGGCCTCTCTCCTGGGCCTCCCTGTGTCCTCACATATTCACCCTTCTTTGTGTGTCTGTCCTGATGTCTGGAGAAGGACACCAGTCACAATGGATCAGGGCCCACCGTAATAACCTTATTTCATTCTCTCTTTTAATTCTTACTTTAAGCTTATTTGTAAAGGAAAGGTACTGGCTGGAAAAGAGAGGAGAAAGATGCATTTTTTATTTTATTTTTATTTCATTGTTCACATGGGCTACTCCTCCCCACCCCTCCCAGCCCTAGGATGCGAGCCTGGGTCCTTGAACGTATGTGGACTGAGCTGCTTCAGAGGCTGACTTAACCCCTCCTCGCAGGGTATGCCTCAATTATCTTGACAAGGGCTCCATCTCCCCATACGATTGCATTCTGAGGTCCTGGGGGTGAGGACATACACACTGGGAGGTGGTTGGTGGGGGGCCCACAGATCAGCCCATAACTGTGCGAGTGATGGAAGGAGCTGGTCAGGAAGCCTGCGGATGCTGGCTAGCCCACAGGAGGACAGGGCGGCAGTCATCCACCGCCAGGCTCAGCCAGCTCATCAAGGGGCTGGCTTGGCCCATCCTTTGGAGTTTTCCAGAAGCAATGAATCTCAAAGACAGAAAACAGCTCCTGCAGCGAGACACATCCTCGCTCAGAGGGGAGGGGGTGGTGATGGCCACCCAGGTCAGCGGAGCCCTTTGTTATCACGAATGGGCGCCACTTGAAGGGAAATCGATCCTGGCTAAGCGTTGAGCAGCTGCTTCCAGCCAAAGCTGCCGGTATGAGAGGCCCTTTGCCCCTCTCCTCCAGGGCTGGGACAGGAGCCAGCAGGAGCCTGAGGATTGTTCTGCCACCCCGCTGGTCTCAGAAGGCCCTTTCAATCAGCCTGCATTGTGGCCACAGGTGTCTGGGTCCCCCTCAGGAGGGGCTACAACATCACCTCCAGCCCCGGCACTCACCTGCCACCCGGGAACAGATGCGCATCTAGCCATGATCAATGTCGCCAGCCCTGCCGAATGCTCTCCGTGTGGCAGGCTTAATCTGCACGATGTGTGGGCAAGGGGCAGCTGGTGCCAGCTCTCACGGGTGTGACCTTGGGCAAGGGACTTGACCGGCCCCGTGACTCGGTTTCCCCATCTGTCAAACAGATGCGCCTGTGTGCACAGAGCTGCAAGTCCTTCATGGTGTTGGTATGACCTGATGGAGTAGTGGTTAAGGTCACTGCCTCTAGCTGATGTAAGCCATGTATATCTCAAGGACCCAGGTTTGTGGCTCCGGGGCTGGGGGAAAACAATTAAGAATGAACAACTCAATAAAAAAGAAAGTGCTTCTTTCTGCTCTTTTCTCTGCCTGCCTGCCTCTTGTTTGCCTTCATTTCCGCCTGCACCTTTCCTTTAGAAAGTAAGAAAGAAATCTGGTCTTGGATGAGTGCCCGGGGGGCTGGAGGTGATGTTGTAGCCCCTCCTGAGGGGACACAGACACAAGCCTACTCATCCTCATTCCTGCCTGCTTCATTCCTCTAAAATAAAAAGTTACCTCCTCAGAGAAGCCCTCCCTGACTACCTCCTTAAAGAAAGCGTTTCTCAGTCCCTAACTCCTTGCCTCCTTGCATGGTGGCAGAAACCATAATACATTTGTTGGCTGGCCTCATAAATGACACACTCAGAGGGAAACGTCAAAGTACAAGGACCTCAGGTCTTGGTTACCACCATGTTTCCAATGCCCAGAACAGCACTAGGCACGTAGGAAGTGCTCAATGAATAGTTGTGCGATTTATCCCCACCCCCACCTGCCTCTCAAACCAGGGTCCTTGGACTTTACACGCCCTGCACTTTAACTTCTGAGCCACAGGGGGCGCCCATACGTTTTTTGTTTTGTTTTGTTTTGTTTTGAATTTTAAGGAAAGGTACGCGCAGGAATGAAGGTGAGCAGGCAGGCAGGAGGAGAGAGGAGGAGTATGCATCTTTTATTTTATTTCCATTTAGTGGTTGTTTCCCCCCACCTCCAACCCATAACTCTACCCCAGGGGTATGTGGTCTGCGTTCCTTCGGAGGCAACATACTTAACCACTGCTCGACGGGCATGCTGTGTATTTTTTTTTTTTTTTAAACCTTGGAGTAATGTAGACTGGAAGCACCAGTCCAGGTCTCTAGGGCTGTATAGACATGGGAATGTCTATTCTGCTACTCTCCTACCAGCCACCCCAGGGCTTCCCAACCCCTATGCATCCTTCGGGGATCAGAGTAAACATCACCACCTCCAGGAAGCCTTCCCTATCCTCATAGGCAGATCAGGGTTCCCTCCCAGGTGTGTCTTTCCTCCATCTCTACACCTTCTCTCTCACAAGGTTCTTACATTGTATTCTCTTCCTTGCCTGGGTGACTGTGTGACAATCACTTGTGGGTTCCAAAAGGGTAGGTCTAGATCTGCCCCCCAATATTCTGCTAAGTGTTCACCCCAATAGCTGGACATGCTGCGCTCAGTAAGCAGCCACCATCAGGGCCCATATGTATGAATAAATGAATGAATGACCATCCCAAGTCCTCCCTGTGACCTCCCCTCTCCCTCTCTCCATACAACCTCTATTTTGTGCCCATGGGCTCACCTCCTTCATCTCCTCCCCTCTTAGGATGAATAGAGGGGCTCTGGATTTTGAGGGGTGCTCGGGAGTCTGAACAGGTGAGTGTAGTTCGGAAGTACATCGAACCCTGAGCCTCATGACTTGAGTTCAAACCCCGGTTTTTCCATTTTCCAGTTGCTTGAACTTGGGCAACCGATTTAGCTGCTTCGTGCCTCAGTCTCCCCATCTGTAAAATGGAGATGATAGCTGTGCCTTCCTAAGGGGCTGCGGGAGAAAGAAATGAGCTATTCTATTCCAGGGCAGCATTTTCCCCTCTCTTGCAAATCTGGGAAGCGGAGGACTGAGTCTCAGGCAGTTAATGAATCCAGAAAGGATCTCAGCTGTGTCAGGGGGGCCCCAGTGCCAAGTTGGCCTGATTTTCATCCCGAGAGAGTGGAGAACGGATTCTGGTGACAGATATCCGTGCCGAGATTGGCATAAATGCCTGGCCCCCATCATGGGGGCTTGAGGGGAGAGAAGCTGCTTTGGGGAGCTCTGCCCAGATCTCCTAACTGACGGGATACCCCCCACCCCACAGCTGCTGAGAGGAGAGGCTCACAGCTAGCACCTGTGATGTTCTCCAGAGACCTGCCCTTGGCTCTTGGGAGATAGTACACCCCAGGGATGCCTGCGAGGCACCCCCACCCCTTCTGTCAGGAACAACCAATGATTGATTCTTTTTTCCTTTTTTAAGGAAAGGTGCAGGTGGGAATGAAGGTAGTAGGCACACAGGTAGAAAAAGAGAAGAGGAAGAAGCATCCTTATGTTTTGTTTTGTTTTATTTAGTTGTTCACATTGATTGCTTTTTCCTGGGTCTGGGACTCGAACCCATGGGTATGTGGTCTGCACTCCTTTGGAGGCGATTGACCCAACGGCAGCTCCACCAGGGCACACTGATTGGTTCTTTTACTCAGAAGGAAAGGTACAGGTAGGGGTGGGGACAAGTGGTGGCGGAGCCCACTGGACAAGAGTGAAGACACTTGGTGATGTGGCGGAGGGCAGGGTGTGCTGACACATATCCGAGGAATGGGGAACCTGCTCCTATGGGGAATCTACACATAGGAATTTATTTTCATTGGTGAAACAAAGTTGCTGCAGTAAAACACTAAAAAGAAACCCAAAACACACACAAAAACAGACACTAACTCTTGGACTCTGACAACAGAACTGAGGTCACCAGTGGGGAAGGGGGTGGGGGTGAGAGCAGGGGGTGGTGTGCCCCAAGGAGCAGGGGTGGGGTGGGGGAGGGAGTTTCAGTAATTTGATGGTGAGCAGGATGTGGTTCATATTCGACAAATGGTGAACCTGCACATATGTGCTTATTGTAGAAATCAGAGTTATCTCAATACATTTTTTTTTTTAAATTCTCCATGATTCCCACGTCATTTGGGAACCAAAGTCCCTCCCAGGGATCCATAGGCCCTGCATCATCTGTCTTATCACTTTCCTAACCTTACCTCCAGGTTCCCTCTGGCTCACTCAACTCCAGCCACACGGACCTCCTTACTCACTCTTCTCGGGGCCCCCAGAACATGCTGCTTCTCTATCGTCTTTGCACCTGCTGTTCCCTCTGCCTTGATTGCTCTTCCACCTCTACACCGTCCCTTCAACAGCATTGTTGTGGCGCCCCCTGGTGGTCTAGCGGACAAGGCCACCAGACGAAGTCCACATTCATCCCAAGGACCTGGGCTCGCTCCAGGGTGCCGGGCTGCCGGGTAGAACCGCCAATGTGAACAACTAAATCAAATATCTGTTTCTTCCTGCTCAC
This sequence comes from Solenodon paradoxus, assembly GCA_004363575.1. NCBI lineage: Eukaryota > Metazoa > Chordata > Mammalia > Eulipotyphla > Solenodontidae > Solenodon > Solenodon paradoxus. The sequence continues at coordinate 51,424 of RJWH01006503.1, forward strand.
TCGTCCTGTCTGCTCATCTGCATTCCTGGCTGCACCTTTCCTTTGCGAAACAAAAATCTGTCATCGTTTCAAGAGGCCTGCGGTGGTCCACTGCCCCAGGCAGAGCTACTTGGGTCTCTTGGGGAGGATACAGAGCAAAGGGAATCTGATTGACTTTCAGTGGGACTGTAAAAGGGGGCAGCCATTATGGAAGCAGTATAGAGATTCCTCAAAAAAAAAAAAAAAAAACTAGAAACTCCATAGGATCCCATTATCCCCACTTGAGGGTATTTACCTGAAAAAATGTTAATTTGAAGACATATTCACTCCCAATGTGCATTGCAGTGTTATTTACAATAGCCAAGAGCTGGGAAGAAGCTAAGTGCCCACCAGCAGGTGAATGGATAAGGAAGATGTAGGACATAGATGCCATGGAACAGTACTCTTAATATATAGTATACATAACACCACTCATAATAAGGATACTATAAAAAAGATGAACTCTGCCATTCGAAAGAATGTGGATGGACCAAGAGGGAATTATGCTTAGTGAGAGAAAGACAAACATTGCATGATTCCATCAGATGTAGTGTATAGAGGAAAGCCAAACAAATGAACAAACCAAGCCAAACAAAAATAGGCTTGGAGTCTTAACACAAAATGAGTGATTGGCAGAAGGGAAGGGGGAGAAGTGTGGGCAAACTGGGTCAGAGGGGATTCATCACATGGTGAAGGTCACTAATGAACTGTTGGTGTGAACTTAACGTATTTATTAGTCACGACACTGAATTATGATGTGCATACCTTCAATCTGTGTCATGTTATAATGAAATTTAAAAAAAAACAAAACCCAAGCATACCCTGGTGGCTTAGTGGTTAAGTCTATGGCTCCAGGTGGTGCAGTCCATGCAAAACCCAAAGACAAGGGTTCACAGCCCAGGACAGGAGTGAACTAACATAGACAACTAAATGGATAGATAACCACTTCTTCCTTTTCTCTCTGCCTGCCTGACTGACTGCATTCCAGTTTGCATCCTTCCTCTAAAATAAAGACTACATATATATGTGTGTGTGTGTATATATATATATATATATATATATATATATATATATATATATACTTTTTTTTTTTTTTTAAGGAAAGGTGCAGGTGGGAATGAAGACTAACAAGCAGGCAGGAAGAGAGGAGGAAGACTCATTTTATTTAATTTAGCTGTTCATCTTGGTGGTTTTGTCAGCCCTGGGTCTCGAACTGGGGACCTTGGGATGCATGTGGACTGCACCCAGTGAACTAAATTGCTAGGCCACCAGGACACACCAAATTATTCTTAAAAGAAAAAAAGTCAAATTGCTTCATAAGATACAGAACCTAAACAAACAAACAAAAAGAACCGGAAAGTTTCGGCACTAATCGTCCCTTTCCTCCCTCATCAGCTTCCAGCAGGCTGCGGCCTTTACATATCAGCTTCCTATATGATCTTCCTTTCCCTCTGGCATGTCAGGCAGGATTTTTACCTGATTCTGTTCACTGCCGAGTTGCCAGCACTGCACACGACAGATGCTTGGGATTCTTTAGTAGTATTCAAAACCCACGCTCTCCCTGGCGCTGTGGCTCAGGCGGCTAAGGCGTAGGTTATGAAAACCACAGGCCTGGGTTCGAGACCCGGGGCGGGGGTGGGACAAAAAAGACACTCTCAAATAAACAAGCCACACGACTACTCTGTGAGGTAGGGGTCTCCATGCCCAGCCTACACAGATGACGCCCACCGAGCAGGGGGGAGGTGTTGTCTGCTTCAGGCCTGGGTCAGGGAGACGTGCGATGAGTTTGGCTGCAGGGACCTCCGTGGTGTGTGTGACTGTGTGTGACTCTGTGCAAGTGTGTGTCCCTCTGAGTTTGAGTGTCCAGAGCTGCCTGAACACGGACACAGAAGGCTGCCTGGACTTGTTCAGATTTTGTATGTCAAGTGCGTACATGTGCGCGTGCGCGTGTAGGGGTAACTCTGGGAAGCCCGGATGGAGCCAGAGCGGAAGTTAAAGGAATGAGGTGGGTGAGGGGACAACCCCACCCGCCACAGGCCTGTTATTTATAGATGGATCCTGGTTCATAAATTCCAAATGTTTTTATTTATTTATTTAATTTGTTTTATCTCCCTGACTGCCAGGGCCCTATAAATATTCATGAGTTTCCCGCCAGGGAGGGAGGGGGAATTTTAAGCCTTGAGACAGCAGAGGGGTGGGGGGGGCGGTGCCAGGCCCCGAGAGAGGACGGAGGGGGTCCTGGGTGGCGTGGGGAG